>OMNV01009690.1:0-26907 GCA_900303265.1 Brotula barbata | reverse complement strand
CTTGTCTTCCTCTCACTCCGTTCAAAAGCCGGCTGTTCGGATGTTGACACATCAAGTGGATTTACACGGGAACATCTGATTTGTGCAGGGAATTATTAAAAGCTTTATATTGATGAAGCTTCAGCGTGATGGCAATAGACGCGTAACCTTTCGATTTTTGTGACGACATTACGGGACACTAGCGATTTAAATTTATTTTGTTTTGGGCTAGAAATGCCAGATAAACCTTGAGACATGACTTTTATTCCAGCGACAGGCATACACACCCCTATCTCAGGAAGGTTTTACTTAAATGTCACAGGATGATAACTTGGTGCAGTACAATGACTATCTGGCTGAGTGTTTTCTTTAAAATTCACTCATGCACTCACAACGTGTCCTATTAGCACTCGCCATCCTCCACGGCTGAGTGGTTCGGGTGTGGCAATCAGGATGTGGGTGTGATGCCAATATTATGCTGAAGAGCGCAAGTTTAAGGTAAACGTTTATTTAAGGGACTCATTTTCTTGTTAATAACATATTCATCACCGAATATACCACATAGAAAAAGAAAATCTCTATTTCTTTCTTCACTTGTGATTTTACAATTGATAAAATCTATTCTAGTAGCTGTTACTTTTTAAAGCTGTGTTTATCATTTTAAATGATTTTCCTAGATTCTTTAGAAACTCTGTAGTAGAATTAAAGTAGTGCATTTTAGTAGAATTTCACATAAAAGCCAGTGTTTACGATAAGGTTTAAAGGGTTAACGAAAGCATTAAGCAACTGTGACAGCCAAGTGATAAACAGATCTTTTGCCATTAAATTGGAAAATACCCAGGTGGGAAGCACAGACTGAGTTGGCAAGAAGAACTTTGAAAATAAATAAATAAATAAATAAGCCTCAACCACAAGCTGATGGGTCACTGATAATATGACAAAAATACTCTTCAGTACTACACTTGTGTATCTACAAAAGACGGTCTGTTACTATATGCCAGTCCAGCATAAAGAGACAAAAAAAGCCCTGCACCATTGCAAGGATCCGCACAACGCGCAACGCAGTCCATTACCCAGACTACAACAGAAACAGTGACTTATCGGCCTAATAACACATAATAACAGATATTTTCTTACCTCGGTGCACTCAGTGAGACACCAGGCCGTCTTTTACAGGTCTGGTTTGTACTCGGTTGTGGCCACTCAAATCAACTCTTTCACTTGTTATAGTGCAGATTAAAAAATGGCAAACTTTCACACCTACAGTGGCCCTGACACACCATCCAAGAAATATACATATTTCTTGTATATACATAATGTAAAACTGAGAGAAATCTATAGAATTCCGTTCAAAGCCCTGAGCCGCACATGAGCTGGCAAAGAGCCGCAGGTTTGCAACCCCTGCTACATGCGATACACCCAATCTGAACAAACAGGCTGTAAAGACTGTACATTACGTTTATCTCTTTATATTGCTTATATAAAAGCCTATTTACATATCGGAAGAATAATACAATTTAAATGATGCGGCGTAAGCTATTAAGGCTACTGAGGCAGCTTACTAATGGCATGTAAAATTTCATTGTAATGCGGTCCTGTTGTATCGCTGAATGTCTCTGTTGCTGCATGCATTACACAAATATCTAATAAACTCCTTGCTTAATGACCTTATGTAACTTAACAGAAAATGGAATGTGTGCGCTTTCATTTACGTTTTTTAATTGGCAACACCTTTTCAGTCCATTACAACTATCTTCACTAATGCTGCTCCTGTGTGCAGAACATGTGAATGTACAGTTCGCCCAGAAATAAAGCCCTCAAATTTAACACAACTTACAACGCTGCAATGTGCATCAGCTCCCTAGCAACATGAATCGCGAGTGGCCTGTGGTCTCACATTCGTCAAACATATCTGGAATTCTATAAAATAAATGTGTACTGACCGGAATAAGCCACGGCGTTCAAAACTTAAATAAATATCAGAACTAAGGTGGTTTGTGCCATTTCACAAAAACATACAGCTAGTTTTGTTTGATTTTAATTCTGATAAAGATCAAGCTTTGCTTTCGTGACACCAAATCTATCAAGGATTGAGAGGCAGCGTCCTTGTCATGCACGCACACAGCCAGTCACCGTTCCTCGACACACAGCGGTCATTCCACTCCATACCAGCAAGTGTCACAATCCTGATGTCTGGTACTTCCTGTTCACCCTTCCTTCCACCGCTGCTGCCGATTACGGGTCTAATTGCTCTGGTTTTACGCTGCGTTCAAGCAGTGTGGGTGACGTCCCATCACTCCAACAATGAAGTAATCAACTCAATGAAATATTTGGTAGTGACCACATTCAAGATGGCATTGGAGCCTCCCTTGCCCTTTTTATCCTGAAATTACAAAAACAGCAACCTGGCAAATGTGATTACCTTCTAAATTTTGCTATAGAAACACCTACTACTGAACATTGTATTATTCATATTTACCACCAGCCTGAATGTCAAGCCCGTCTCACTTTGTATCTTTGACATCTTGTGTATGACCTCTGCTCACCCTCTGACCACGCAGCCTTTGCAAAGACTGTCACTTTTTCTACTCACAAATTTGTGCTAGCATCTGCATGTGGGTCAATTTATTCAAAATTATGTGTCGAAAACTAAAACAAAATACTAATACTACAACGTAACCCCAATACAAAACAATATTAAATCAGTTACAACAAATCTATGAAAAGAACAACGTAGTACTAACATACTAATAAGTATTCAATTCAATATCCACAATCTTTGAGGAGATATTTCAATATTATTCCAATAAAGTGTCACTGATGTCACAGATCCTACTACAGTTTACATTCTACATTTTTGAATGAAGCGATTGTGTCCAAGTTTTTGGATGCAGTTCAACATGGACTGCTGGAGAGGGGCTGTTCCTGAAACTTTGCTTGCCGGGGGAAAATGGTTCGCTGACACAGAAAGTGACGTGTGGCTTAACTGACGTTGTTATGCTGACAACATGTTGGGATTTGTTTTAGGAGATCTGGCCCAAACTCCATTGGGAGCGTGTCTGTGACTTTGCATAAATAAAGAATTGTGTAATTAGCATTCACAGGGGAAAGCAGACCTCACTGACAAGTCATGGCTCAATCATTTTAAAAACAGCAGGTCCTCTGAGTTTGTGCTGCTGTGAATTTGGCAAGATAGTTCATTAAACCGAGTTCGCTTCGCGTGCGCTCAGCATTTCAGCATGAAATATTGTCGGCGCGGTGGCTGAGCATTGGTAAAGGTTGTGGGTTCGAGTCCTGGAGTCGACCGCCACACCTTTCTGTGTGGAGTTTGCATGTTCTGGGTGTCCACTACCCACAAAAACATGTGTGTTTGGCTAATTACTCCTGCCATTGCCCTTGACCGAGGCATTAGATGCCTGTGCTGTTGTCTCAAAGCAAGAAGCCAAAGCGGACAGCAAGAAGTAGAAACTTTGAACTAACAAGGCACCGGGTTCAGTAGTTGTCCACGTTTCAGCCCTGCCTCCCAATACAGCCTCTGCAACAGCAAGATCCTCGATATTACTGCAGCCTTCAAGTGCTGTTGGAAATATGATAATTAGGAATTTATGTGCAAATGAACAACCACTCCAAGTCGTAATTACCAGCGAGAAACGCAGATTTTTTGATGATACCAGAGTTGTCGAGATGTGATGTTGGTAGAGTTGTGCCTACAAGAAAAATGGTGCCAGCATCGACAGTTGATGGACTTATTTTAATAAATTCTCTCAACTCTCGTCTCATTTATATTTTAATGAGAGCTTCATCCAGTTCATAGCTATTATGTAAAAATAACTAGGAACAAATAAAAAAAGTACTGGCGGTGTTCACTGCTGGCTTTGTGCGATGCTGTCATGTTCAAAAGGTTTCATTTGCTAGGATGTGGAGGTTGTTGGTGTGTTTCCTATTAGATGTGGGTGAATCTTCCCAACCTCTGTCCTGCCCCCCCCTTTCCGAACAAGCTTCGACAAATTGCAGTTTCCCCGTTGACATTATTTGACACAAAATAAAAGATCTTTTAAGCGAAGCGTAGTCATTTCTAACAGGAAAAAGCACAGACAACCCCAGTGACACCAAGTTGGAACCATGTCACGACGTAACAAAATAAAAGGCAACACTGAGACGAACCCACAAATTAAACACAGAGAACCTCGCCTGATTTTGATGTCTTTTTTTTCTTTTGACACTGCCTGATCCTTTCTAGTGTCCATCATTCTCCACTGTCAAGAGGGAGACATATGAGTCTCTCTTCCAATCCATCTCCCTACTTTACTGTTTGTCTTGTTGAGTGTCAATGTCACATGTTAGGGCATTAGCTGTGAAGACATCAGTGGATGAGGTCAACGCTGACACTGGGCCACTATTAAATCAGTGGCCTCTGAAACTGTGGGAACAAGCCTCACTGTCTGTCACCATGGCTCCCAGTGCGCACACACCAGCATCAGGGTGATGGACATTTTATCCTAGGTGTTGGAAGTGCAATCAGATGGGTGTGGCACCTAAAGCTTTGCTAAAGCTCACCCCCACACCTGGCTTAATCTGAAAGCGAACAGCAGACATACCCTGCTTGACTCCCATCACACACATGGAAATCAGCAAAAGCAACCCTGCTATGATCCTGCAAACAACCAAATGTCTTTTCCTTGAAGAGTGTGTCATAGCCAAAACCAGTCAACAGATGGTTAAACTGACAACAGTCTGGAATCAGGCAGATAAATTGCTCTCTAAAACAGTAAACACACTCAGTAGGACATTATGGTTTAAACTGGGATAACTATGCAAGGAATTTGTGGTATATTAAAATATATGCAAAGAGTTCATTTAACAAAATGAGGCAAATGAGCAATGAGGATTGCGAAACCATCTGCCCTTGAGTAGTTAGGGTGGAGCTCAGATCCTATCTAAATAACAGTCTTACTTAAATGCGCACCATCCCCCTCTCTGTGCAATAATCACGCCTTTAGTGCGACAAGGTGTTGCAGTGCATTAAGATAAAAGTGCTAAAACAGTGTTTGTTCTGCATCCCAAATGGAGGCAGCTAAGTGAAGTAGCATGATGTTATAGGAGCTGAGGGATGATGCTAGCATGAGTGCCTCTCTGAGTGGGAACACTTCACACAGCAGGGGGATGCACTGAAGCCACAGCATAAATTTACCATGCCACTTTTATTTTTACTTTTACCTTTTTTTTTGTACAGCACTAAATATATGTTGTGCTGAGCTCTTAAACCGAGTTAACCATCAATGTCTCCATTCTTACAGTTTTATTTGAAATTCTTTGATCAAAAAGAGCGGAGTTTCAAAAGATAGCAAAGACACGTCTAAAAAAACAGCTTTGTACGTGCTATACTCAATTATTGGTGGGCTACTAATGTGAAAAAGACAGAAAGGTTTGTCTTTGAGTGAACCAGTACATTAATTGGTAATGAAATACACCTTCAGGCAAACATTTTAGGGTCAATTAAAGGTCTTTTTATGTTTTTACCAGTTTTCCATTTCAATTATTCTTAATCTTTGGTATTTAGTACTATTTAAGTCTTTTAGTACCGATTTATTTGTTTTGTTTTTTATGTAACTTTCAAAATTTTGTTTTATTGATTTTTTTAGTTGGATAGAAAAATAAAAAAAGCACATTATTAAATCATCATAATTAGAAGTCCTGCTAAAAAAAAATAAAAAAAAAAATCCTAAAATCAATTAAGGACGATTCTTAGTTATATTCTAATCTCTTTTAAAATCTTCTTTATTCTGGATGTGTGATTTACACATTGTGCAGGCTGATATATTTCATATCTTGGGAAACCTTGAGTCTTTCACAATGTTTTTAAATGAAATTAGAAAGCTGGACCTATTGATGTTTACCTCAGAACATAAGAGGATTAATTAAAGCAAAAAGTCAGACAGAGGCTGATGGAAAAAAACTGGAAGCAGAATAACTGCAAAATAACCTTGTGAAAAGAGCAAAAAAATAGAGGTGGGGAAGGAATGCATAAAGAGGTATATTTATCAAATTTACCGACTGTTGCATTACTATTCAAAAGAGTCCAGGTGACACTTGACTCTCATGAAATGACTTTCATGATTCCCAATCAAAGACATTTGAGATGGAGCAGGATAGCTCGTGATGAAAAAATTCACAGTACAAATGTGTTCTCAGCGCAACCAATTGTATTTATAGAAATATGAAGGCCACATCACAAAATTTCAGGGGGTTTGCAGAAAAAACTACTGTTCCCATTAATCCAGTAAGTCACACCTCCAGCTGGAAAGAATGCCACAAAGACTATCAACTTTACACTCTAATTCACCTTCCATAGTCTCTTTTATTTACTGAGAAGCTATGAAAAATTACATTTTACTGTATAGCCACCAATCTACTTCATGTTAAAAGGACTGGGATAATCACCTTGAGAGCTTGTTGTCTGGGTGAACTGAAAACGAGACATCAGTCTGGGTAACTGAAGCTGAGCAATGATGAAGGCAGATGGCAAGAGACCGTGTCTGTTGCACGCCTGTTGCAGATTGGAATTAAGGACCTTTCCGTGGTCTAACGCTGAACCTGTGTGAATGTGTCACACATGCAGAGGTCCTTAATGTACCGAGGAGCCATTTGGTCAGAGAGATCTTGAAACTCCGGGAGAGCTCGCCCACTGTTCTCCCGCAATTCCGAAAATATTCTTATAAAACTGTGGGGGATGAGGAAAATAAATTTGTTGTGATGTTTACGAGTCTGCACGGTTGAAGGCATCGGAGCAGAGTATAATGTCTTTGTGCAACACGGGACGGTAAAGGGACCTTGGCCCCTCACTCTTTCCCTCAAATGCATACATGCAGCCAGCTCGATAATGAGAATCCACCTCACCAAATCTTTCAATTCAAGGACCTGCTTAGATTGACTGTAATGCCTAAGTAATCAGCCTGTTCTGACCCACCTTGTCCTCTGCCAAGATTTATAGCACCCAATTACTGATCTGTATTACCCAATGTGCCAAGGGGATGGAAATCAGACAAGTGGACAGACGGCCACCACAGACTGCCAGTCTGGGTGACCAGGTGATGGCCTCCACTCATCTCAGCAGACAATCTATCAAACCCATTTAATGTTTAATGTCAAGTGTCTAAATAGTTTTGCCTTAATATTAGGATAGATAGATATATATGTATGTAGTTATACAGCATATGTATATATCTTCACACACACATATTTGGGGTGTAATGGTACACGTTTTCATCCCAAACCGTTCGAGACAGGACATTGCATTCGGTGAGTAGAAGAATCAAAAATAGTCAAGCCGTAACCATGCTGGTGCAGAGCCGAACTACAATTCTCAACACGTAACACTATCGCAAAGACTCGAATGTTGTTGAAGCCATACTAGCATCTGAATGTAGCATTTAGCCAGGATTTAGCCAGAGCTCGAGGAGAACTAATCTTAGTGCAAGTTGGGACTGTTACACTAACTGAATGTGAAATAGAATTTTTTTTACATGATACACATATATATATATATATTTAGTGTCTGAAAAAAGTGTCTATTTATAGCTGTAAAGGGTCCTATTCTACTGTGACGTTGCTTCATTTTAAAGGAAAACCACAAGAAAAAACATTGTGATGTCATAGATCATAACACAGCTTTGTATTAGCATAGTGTTTACTTTGCCATGGTAAAGTGATACAATTATTACTAAGCGCCGCCTAGGCTACTTGCTACCATTCATGCTAGTCATGGTCTGACCACGCTTAGCAGAGCTGTGCATGCTTTTGCTACAACATCTTTGTAGTTTCAGCTAACTTGAACGTATGAAGTGGTGAAGACAGAGGATTGTAGAGACTCCGTGGTGAGCGGTCCACGTTGTCCCGGCACAGTCTCTGTTTCTCGTGTCTCGTCCCCGCCTGTGACTGTGATTAGTTCACGCTTTGCATGCTGCAAAAGCTGCCAGTGGGGATTAATTAGCATTGCGACTTCGCTGTCAAATCTCTCACACGCGTTGTTTAAAACACATGTACTGCATCGGTTTGGAGATTATTACAAAATTCATACTTTAAGCCGTCTCATGTGGCCTTTACCAATCGAGTTTAAAGTACAAAATGTGGTCATCTGTGACTCATCAATAACTCAATGGCTGTAATATCTGGAGCAAACGTGAGCTAAATTGACTTTCCTCTTCTGCAATTCCTGTGATATTTTCATGAATTTAAGTTACAATCAAGTTCGTCGATAATTGCTGTGTCCCAAACAAAATACGAGAAATGAACTCTTATTATGTTTTTGTTTAAAATTAGATCAGGTTTGTTGCCATTAAATTGTTTTCATTCCAAACACCAAGTCCTACAAAAACATCTGAATTGGATTTTATGATAAGGTCTAGGCTCACCTTTTAAAATATTTAAGTTTTCTTCATGGTTCATTCATAGATGGCATTTGATACCAATTCCTGAGATTTTGGAGGTTATGACAAAAACATGTAAAAAAAATGACAGGGTTGTGTTAAGTATTTGCCAGTTATTCAGAAGAGCTCGTACACAGATAACTTGGAGATAAGGAAGTGCTAAGTTTAGATAAAGTTCATGGGAGACAGCAAAGAAAACATTATGCATTAGAAATATTTCTCCTTCGGAGCACTACACACAATGTGTTCACTTCATGGTAAAAACAGCCACAAAGAAAAGGCTTTGTGAGCTCCTCTGATTATAATTCACATTCACGTTGATGCATCATAATAACATTATCTTGCCAGAGCAGAGGAAGCCCGGACCATGTCAGATCACCACGGTTTGAAATGGTTCACTGTCACAAATCAGTACCTTTGACTTGGGCAAACAAAAACATTAATTAGAAATTCATGAATAAGGTGTGAAGGAGTGATATCATTATACAACAACCTGAAGTGTAAAGTGATAAAATAACAGGTACATGGCATAATATGTTTTCGGTGAGCTCCCGGTAAACACATTTGGATTGTGTTCCTTCCCATATAACAGCAAGAATTGGCCGAATAAAGTATTTGTGCAGAACGCAGTAGAGAAAATTCACATTTCACCTTCTCGGTTCAGATGACTGTAGGAGCAGAATGACTAACAAAGGTCTGGAATCTGAGGTACATTCAAGGTAACTAAACATTATATAAGCTAAAGCTGACATCTGCTGACATCTAACACCTCACCTTGGAATCCAGTCCACTGTTTTGTAGCAAAAGACAGCAAACACACTGCAAATACATGCAGTATTTCGAGTGATATAAGAAATAAAATTAAACAGTAACATTTTGCTCAGCCTGAAAAAGCACACGATCTGTAATTGTCCATTTCCTCGGGCGTTTCCCATGGTAACCACAGCCAAAGAAATGAGCTGCCCACTTTGTTTCCTGGGGCTGGGACATCCAACATTCATCAAGCAACACGAGGGTGTGCAGTCATTCTATAATAACAAAAACATCAACAGGACTTCCTTCTCTGATCATTTTTCGTTACTTCTTATTGCTCTGTGTCATTGTTATTATTATGGATTCCTCACGGCTTCACCCCTGTCCTCAACACAGGTCAAATTCATCCAACACAACCACACTCAAATCATCCTGAACATCAGGACAAAGCAAATTTCAAGCCGCGCTCGTTCAAAAGTATGTCCTCTTTTTCCGGTGACTACAAACCTGACACTTTTGTGTCATTGAAATAGAAAAAGAAAAAATTATGCTTAAAAATATTTTCAAAGTTGAGCATTCTTTTTGTCCATATTTGTGCGAGTTGTCTATCAGACACGGACAAAACCGAGCAGTACCACCTGTAACGGTGGGGGCAGTGTCGAGCAGTCTAGCCAGCCTCTTGCCTCTTTCTTAACAGGTACGTTATCAGGATCTCCTCCACGGTCGCCATCTTTCTTGTTATCAGAAAATCTCGATTCTGAACTGCCCTCTAGTGGATGTATTGCTAAACATCCACGCCACCGCAAAGGATGCACAGAAGTATAAGGGCAGTGACGGTTACATTGTTTAAAATACATGTTTATTTTTTGTACATAAAGGGAGCATAAATGAGCCTCTAGTGGGACTCACATAGTATTTTTTGTCGATACCACATTAGACTTCCGAAGTTCCAGAGTTCGTCTCACTGCAGAGTCGAGTGAGACTGACATAGACATCAATTTCAATGTCAAATCTTTAAAGAAATTCGAATGGAATGGTAAAAATGAAATCAATGCAATGGTTTGTACCCATTCTTTGACTCACAACAGTCATTTGTTGCACTATTTAGGCAGGAACACACTGGGTCAAACATAAAAATAATGAGGTTTAAATAAGTGGTTTAAAGTAATTTCATAGTTGAGTGGATTAAATTAGGCCAATACTTAACTGTCCCCATGATAAGTAAACAGATTACCAAATGAAGTGTTCTTGATTCAGCATATTTACCCAGCAGGCAGACTGAGCTTGGAGCAGAGTAAGTGCATACTCAACAGGAGGCCAAAATCCTCCTCGTCATTCACTCCGCAGCTGGTTTAAGATCTAGCTCTCAACCAAACATCATAGGCACTGCTCCAGAATTCCGCTCATAAACTAAATACCAGGCTAATGGAGCTTTCTGTGCTCCATTGATCCTGTTGACAACAACAAGATCCTATCTAGCAGTCTAAGAACGTCAATGCTAATGTTCTCTGGCTAGGAACTCCACCCAGCGTTGGTTCGTGGAAGGAGCGAAGGAGGGAGCCTGAGCTGTCCTACGGCAGGATTACCACAACAGCTACCACCAACGCCACCGTGATTCACAATGTGGCTCTACCTAATCCGCCCTCCGCCCACCGGCACCCTGCTGTGATCAAATGGCCTCGAAGACAGAAAAGCAAAGATTAACAAGCCAACCCAGAACACTCACTTACAAATAAATTATACATTTACAGCCCCACATCAAATCCTGTTTGTAGTGAAAGAAAACTCTCCTCCTCTGCTGTTTGTAGGTTGACTGTGGAGAAGCCTGAGTGGAGAATCCCGCGTACTCTCTTAATTTACAAAAACTGCACTCAAAGGACTGATTCCACCAATCATCCTTGATGTTTTACCCAAAATCTGTAACCCAAAATTATGATATACGTGACGTGGGGGACTGATACAGCTGTTGATCAACACTGGTGACTTGCGTGACAGATTACCATGTTATGCTATGTTTGTGAACAAAAAACAAATCACGTTTCTATTCCAGAAGCATGAAGGATAGGGCCATGAGTGAGAGAGCTGCAGTGCAAGACAATTCAACAACAAACACAACACTGCAAGCAGGACGGGCAGTAGGTCTGACCGTTGTATCTGAAATATGAGTTTCAAACACAAATTACTATTTTGAATTTCACAATTTTGAAAAAAATTCAGATGTAATTTCTACCAAAATAAATCTCTAGCAGGTTGTTCCCAGGTATAAAAGAAATGACAAAGCTGTGACCTAGCCTGTTATTTTATAACAGTGATTTACAATGTCTTCACTTGACATTCCTCTCCAATTCTTGATGGGCGATGCTACCATTTTTGCATTAGATCAACTAGAAAAGTATTTCATGCAACAAAATGAGGGCTACTCTTATTTCAATAAGAACCCAAAACCCATGAATACTGGCAAATTAATTTGTAATAATTAAGTTAAGTAAATGTTATGCCAAACAGTTCAGTGTTATTTAAATGATTTTACATTAGCTAGTTGTATATAGCACATAGAAAAGGCATTAAAAATATACTAATTTGAAAAGAAATTCTATAAATAAAAGTTACAGTTCAGCTATGTTGTTTTTAATTCACCTGACATTTCTCTTCATTCTAGATGTGTTGAGAATCGTTTTGTAAAGGTTCTATGGGAAGTATAGTCTTTTCACCAAATTTTTCACGAAGCGTGATGGCATGGTGGTTAGCATTATTGCCTCAAAACAATAAGGTTGTAGGTTTGAGTGCCTGTATTGGGTTACCTCAGAGATTAAGGGGTTAACTGTTAAGTAGAAACTAAACATGTTTAGACATTGTGAATTATTACATTTCGTATAGATTTTGGGCTATGTCTGATGCTAAACTGCCTCTTTCCATGTCTTTCTGCAGTTCCTCCATTTCCTCGTGTGTTTCTGGATGCGAGAGTTTTCAAGATCACTTACATTGATGAACTGCAGTGCATATTTATTCCATTAATCACAAAGAGCTGTTATTTTGCCACTTGGCACAACAGAACCACGCTTGATTTTTGCTCAGATGTGAAGATTTCTGTGATGCACCCACATCTTACAACATTCTGTATTTGAAATTGTAATGTCATTGGCATAGGTAATGCAATTTTAATGCAAGAAGCAGTTCTTTTAATTTGGATATTTTTGGATTTCTTCTTTTAGAATAATCAAACAAACTTTTGCATCTCCATACCTCTATAAAGAGGATTTTCCACACTGACATACCTGAGGAAGAAGACATGAAAATGACATAAGTGTGTCCCAGTCCACAACTGTACTGCAAATAATAGACCTATTGTGTGCAACCCATCACACTCAGAAATATCACCGATAGCTGCGAAAAAACGCCAATCTCATGTCCCGTCCCAACCCGGACATCAATGGTCACCAGGCCTCTGAGTCGGTAATGTAGCTCATGGACCAAAACAGGTTGAAAGCCAGCTGTGGTGGCTAGAATTTGGTATCCTGATTTAGGTAGCCTACCCATCTCAGAGTCTGTCATGGTGCGTATTCATTTATTTACTTTTTATGTGGAGGTGGACTACATCTCAATCAGTTTATAAGAAGTGTATTTCACGCAGTCAACCAAACACGTGCTAGACTAACAGTTGAAGTATTTCTGAAAGCGTGTCTCTTTGCTTACTGTGTAATGGTAACATGATATACAATGTCTATTGTGATTGAACATTTGTCAGGTAAGCACAAATGCTTGCTTCCTGTACGCAGAAATGAAAAGCAGCTTATGCTAACAACCAGGTAAACACGCTCACCCTGAAGCGACTTAGCCAAGGTAATATGAGAAGGTCCATTTGTTCGCCTGCCCATTTCCCAATCACACAAAAGTACAGCTACTATTGGGATGTTGTCACTTGTGACGAATGGTACATGCAATGCCAACTGTGATTTCACAGTTGGTAGGCTGGCCTTGAGGGCCTGTTATAGTGCATAGCCGTACATCTAAACACAGACAGAAAGGCTGTGATCACATCAACAAAGATTTCTCTTCGAATATATAGAATGCCCATGTGCCTATACCAAATATACCACCACAGACTGCCAGTTTTGTCAGTGGTTAAAGTACCCTGCAGACACAGGTGATTTTTGTGCATAGTGCAAATTTTGATCGTTTAAAATTGTCTATTTTTATGCTGTTACACTATTTTTATGCTGCAAGTCTTTTTATGATAGTGTAAATTATTTTTTAACATTTTGTATTGATATATTTCATGATTTTTGCTGTCATTCCTGCAATTATTGTCACATTGTCAAAACATAAACAATGTTGATCCCGCTAGTTATTTAGCTTACAGTGATGACAGAAATGCGGAAATCAAAAAAGGGGAAAATCAAAGCATTAACAAATGTATAGGCTTTGAAAGTCAGGGTGATTATATCAATAGAAAGATAAGCATTTGACAGCGGGAAAGAGATCAAGACCTCGCTTGTTACCGCGGGAGAGCACAACAAAATGGACCCTGTCTTGGCTCAATATCTGATATATAGACCATATCAGCTTATTATTGATTTTACAGCCGGGACGAGAAATGACAAGGTACAAACACACAGGCTCCATAAGGAATGGTGCACAGCATTCCCTTTTTTTAGAATACAGTTTACACAGGACCCGGCTTTTTGTTTCTCCCGTCCTGCATTTGTTCTGGAGCACCAGGAACACGCATTAAGGACCGGTAATGTCCCTGTCAGCTGAGAACATGCGAGCACACTAAGATAACTCAAAACTTTCCTGAGAACAACAATGACTAATGATGAGTCTCCAATGTAGGACTGTTAAAAATAGCCCCAGGAAGGCCCAGGAAATTGACATAGAACAGAGCGATCCAGGCTTATGTTTCACTGAAAATAGGGAACGTCAGATGTCAATTTAGTTTTACATACAAAAAGGTAACGGGTGTTATTCATATATTTATGTGATCTAGATGCTCTAAATTATTTTTTTTTTTGCCATTTTGTGTGTGTTTTAGTGGAGATTATGAATTGAGGTCAATGTTTTCCAGAGATGTAATAATCAGTGTGTCATACACGCTGCTCTGTTTACAATGTGCCTCTGAGTTTATGTTGCCTAAATTCACCTGTGCCTGAAGAGTCAGAGTTCTCCCCGAACAGACATTATATGTATCTTTACGGTCCAACAAACATATCCCAAGCATTTTTCTAACACATAAAGAAGTTGTTTTTGTAAGGTGTCAGACCCGCCTTTGCGTCCATACACAGCAGCTGTTCTTCTTCTACAGTTTCTTTTTGGTATATTATTATCTTTCACATCAACAACAGCAGCTCATAAGATATTTATTGTCACAGCAAAAATGTCCAAATAATTACAAGTAGGAGAAACATTATCATTACTGGGATTTCTCGCCCAGCACATTATGTATTTTTCATACAATTGGTCAATTAAAGAATTAAAGAAAACTGTATCTTTAAACTTAACACCAAATAACTTTCTAAGACGGATGTTTTGTAGGTTTCATAACAAGTTTCAGTGTTAATTTATTATCAGACAGACTACAAATATAAGGTTTATGCATCAGGATCCAGTTGCAATGTACACTTTGCAGGCTGAGGAGAGTAAATAAACCTGCTGCTTTAACAAGTGCTCCTATGAGGTAAAAGTGTCTGTGTTTACACAGCAGGAAAAATATTATGAATAATTGGAACTTGATGTGCTGAATTCCTCCGGCATTAATCGAGTCTCGGAAATCTCTGATCTTACTTCACATGAATCATTGTTAATTCCCATGAATCCATTACTGTTTGGTGCAACTAAAAATAGAGCCCTGATAAATCAATGGGGAGAGTGAAAACGGGGGTTGGTAGTGCTTGCTTCTTGAGCCTCTTCTTTCTCCACGGCTCCACACTCCTGCCTCTCATCACTAATTATTTTCAATATTTCAATATAGATTCCTCTGTTCCAATAGATGTAGGGCCGTGTCAGACCTTGAACAAATATTTCAGCTGAATCGCACCAAAATGAAAGTGCATTCCTCACATTTCCAGCTTGTCAAAGCCTTTTGATAGCTTTTTTGGCAACATCCTTGACTTGACTTGCATATTTTTTTAATGGCAGCTGCCTATTCCCCTACAGCTGCAACAGATGTTAGCCCATTCTCCTCTACGCTGAAAGAAAGCCTAATCCATTTGAAATGGCATGCCAAACCTCTGCACTGATAGCATTGGTCACAGCTCAGTAAGCGTGCTGTCTTGTGTGGAGAGAGAGTGACCCCGTAGACCTGCCCTCTTCTCTCCTGCATTGAAAGCCTTCACACGCGATGGGCATTGCAAGGCCTCTCTCATGCACTCGGTGCATCTGCACACAATCACAACAGACGGCTGCATCCCATTCCAATTGTATTTCCGCTCACAGGGAACGATCCCTCGGTGCATATTACTGCGGATGAGGCGGCAATAGCTGAAATGGAAGGAGAGATGGAAAGGCTCACTCTTTCACTAATCTGGCCAAATGACGCAGCAGTGGCTTTCCTTAAGCAACGTTGTAACCAAAAAATTGTGCTGCATTCATTCAGACAAACCATTTCAAATGTCCTATTTTCTTTTAATCTTTACTTAGTCACGATGTCGGGATCGTGGGACGCAATGAAGGACATTCACCCAAAAATGCAACAAATCAAACTCTTAAACTCAGAGGGCGCTACTAAAGGGTCTATCTTCATAGAATTTCATTTTAAATTCTTGCAAAATGCCAAGTGATTCCAAAAATGCCAATTGTAACAGGATGCTTTCTGGAGGAGCCACTACATCCATAATAAAGGAATGACTTTTTTTTCTTTTTTTCTTATTAAATGGAGGTTATACTACAAAGGAGAACTTTGCTTAAAAAAACAGATTTTTTTTAAGCCTTTTATACATGGTACACTCAAGTATTAATGGGTTTAATGATTAATTATTCATTTGAAAATGTCTATAAAATGTATCCTTTAAATAACCCTGAACACTTCTCCTTGAAATCTACTCAGTTACCAATTAATTCACAAGTGTATCAGGCGTTAATTTACCTCAAAATGTTCTTTATTCTACAGGAGCTCCCCTTACACTTATTGATAATTTTGGTATCTAGAAACTTTGGGCATTTTCCCATCATTTATAATAAGATACAGTGTTTGTAAAGATGAACCCAATGACCCAGGGTTTAAGAGGTTAAGAAGCCAAGTGATGCTCAGTGAGTTAATGGCAGATGGTCTATATATATGCGATGTTCACATTCCCAGCTTTCAGGCTGTTGTGAGTTCAGGGAGAGACATGAATACCAATCAAACAGAGGATAATGAGAGATGGACACAGAGAGAGACTCAGAAGTCTCCATATCTGATGGCAAAGAACCCTGATTAGAATTTTGTCATGCCACAATTTACAAATTATAATGAATTAGATTTTCCATGCCCTGACCTCCATTAAAAACACTTCATTGTTGATGAGCCATGATAGCATCTGCTATTGATTGGAGGAGCATCAGTATGGCCAATCCTGTCTCTTCACAAGGAGGTCATCCAAAGCAATTTAGGCATATTGAGAGATTGATCAGGGCTATGGAGCTGCCACTTGGGCCCACTCACGGCATAAAAGTCTGAGGTGTGACGCAGCCACTCCCTGCTCCTCTAGAAGGGGAACATCTTAAATCTAAATGCTAATGGTTTCTTTAAGAGCCTGGTTGCCCTTTAACCACTACAGTCAGATGTGAAGGATGGCCCTCAGTGTTTCGACAGCTCTGTCTTGTTTTGCCCCCTCCCCAGTCCGACACGCCTCCCCCACCGGCCCCTCAGTCTTGGTTTTCGCCATCGAACACGAGGAAAATCCAATAGTAATGCAATAGTTGCTGCCTGTGTTACCAACCTACGTGGCCAAAGACTTGAATGTTTGCTTCTACTGCAACCGTGACAGAAAATTACTCTTACACCACAGGAGCCAGAGTAAACAGCTCAGCCGCCGGTTTAATAGAGCCGTTATTTTGTTGTGCTGAAAAATGAATTGTGAATTCATTCACGTGGAAGTTTTGGTTTCAATTCAAAATGATTCTTTCCAAAGGTCTTATCCAGAAATGTTTCTTTTTTTCTTTTTTGAAGAGATGTAAGATGTGATTATAAGGTAGAAACGTCTATTCAAGGATTTAAGTGTTGTTTTCCAAGATTTGTTTTATTTTCTGTCTTAACTTAGTCCAGCTCTCCCTCATTACATGTATAACATTCATATGACCAATTCATTTAATAAATGCAAATGTGGTTTCAGGTGTGGAATGCCTGCACTTCACCATGTTTTTTTTTGTTTTTTTTATGCTGGTCTCCACTTCATAAGCAGTCAGAATGTTAACATGCACTCCATACTCTTAATCTCTTATCTCTTGTCCATACTGCAAAGATGCAATAAGCCGTACACATACACATACACAGAATCAATAGGAGGCTGCCATTCTATGATATACCTGAACTGTTGCGTAATCCCAGTATGAGGGGAGTCTGCCCATTCAGAAAAAAGGGAATGCTGCAAATAACATGTTTACATGCCTCAATAAATCAATTAACAATCAACTAATTTAGGTCTGTTACTCAAGAGTAAGCGCACTCTGATGGATGCCAATTTCGTTCTCCGGTAATTTCTATACACAAAATCTCCTTTTCCGGTGAAACTCAGCCTGATCTATAGACCATGTGTAGTTCGGTAAATATCACATGAACTCTCTGGAGTGTGGATACACACTGAGTGTTCAGGTGTTGTGTTTGTGTGTATCTTCTTCTTTCTTTCTTCCTTAGAAGATCCTGCACCTGCAATTTGGCATGTGATGTATTAGTTGTGAGACGTTCCTATTTCCACCTTTCCATATGAACTACTTCGATATTCAAAAACAAACTTCATCTATCGGCTCCATCTGTTTTCCTGGCCTTTACTGGCCCTTGTGAGCGATGAACTCTTTTAATTCTGCTTGATGAAACATCTCTCACCCATAATATCAAAGAAAACAGACAAAAAGGTTCCCACGGCGCCTAGTGAACAAAAGAGATACGCGTAAATTTTAATTACAAACGAATACAGTGACCAAAAAAAAACAAAAACGCACACAACTAATTTTTGGATTTGGATCACTTTTCCCTTTTAACAGCAGTCTGAGTAGAGCAGTACCTGCTGGAAGTACATCAAAGACACACAATTTCATACGTCTACTGTGCCTGGATTTGCAGCATTGTGGGCTTCACCATGGTAACAGAGATCAGAAGGCAAAGGTCACGTAAAGCGTTGGTAGACGTATCATTCTGCAAGGGCAAGGTGGGGGCGGCAAAACCTCTACATTTCCATACACTGAGCACGCTCATCATCTCCTGTCCTCCACCAGCTCCCTGCAAGGTTAGTGAGAGTCAATAAGCCTTCCGCAAAGGTTAAAGAGACCTATAAGGAAGATATTATGCAAACAGTGGATCCAGCAGAACCACAAATAGAGTGGCATAGCTGTCTTTGTTCATTTCCCATCTCAAAGTGAATCACAGAGAGGTGCTGCGTTATCTTGCGTGAGCGGCTTATGAATTCAATATGAGCTATCTATACACTTTGTGACATTGGGAATGCAAAGACCGCAATCAAACATAAATGTCATTTATCAGGTTCCTTCAATAACTATTACGCAATATGTATAGAGAAAGAGGTTTTTGAGGTTCACGCCATAAATTAATCATTAAAATGTGTTCAGACTGAGTTGATGGAATTGTTGATAACCATGAACTGTTACATCACCGCACTCCGAGACATCTGCCTTTCAAAACTCACTCTGAAGACTTATTTACGAAAGCACAAGGATGAGCTGCAGCCGCATGCATAAAATGTGCCAATTCTGAGCTGACGTGCAAAGAGGAGTGCCAGTGATGGGGCAAAAAAAAAAAGGGAGAGGAGATAATTGGAATGCATCATCAATTTACTAAATGAAAACACAAAGACCCTCGTGTGATATTTAAGGGCTAGAGGAAGCACATCCTACGGTAAATTCTCATGACTGCTGACAACAGGCTGAGAGGATGACAAATAACGCGGCGTGCTCCATCTGAGATTTACTCTCCTTTAAATGTCAAAGAATGAGTTGAAAATTTTTAAGCCAGCAAATCATATTTATGATGGCGACGATGCTCGGTGAAAGCCCAGACTAAAGGATCCATCCCAAACCCAGGCCGACAAAACAAATTTTGTTGTCGACCTTTCAATCCCCCAACTTAAGCTCAATCACTCAGCTTTCTCATCTGCAAAGTGCTAAGATATCACAGAGGCTTCAGCTGGAGGCGCAAAAATACAAAACGAGCATTGTGCTTTAGGTATTTTAGCACTGGAACTTAATAAAACAGAAAAGGACGGCTGTATAGGTTTTAGCCATGCAAACTATCCATGGCATATGTAGGCTTATTTGCATTTGCAAAAACAGTGAAATTCCTTCAGTATTTTTTGGTTTTGAAATCTGACTCCCCACCGCCACCACAAGGGAAATTTCTTGGTGTACACATTAAGTGATTTCCCGACTGTCCATTTTGCCACATTAGTGTGCTTAAAAAAAACGAGCGCTAGAAAAATACGAACAATTGGACAATTTCTGCACAGTAATCCAAATAAACTTTGTACTTAGTCTCTGTATCTATGGAATGGAATTATGTCCCCACATTAGACAGCAAATTTAAATGACCTCTTTGTAAGACCTATGGGTTCTTGGCAGTAAAGGGGGAACACAACAGGATTCTTGCACATATGCCATGCACATCCGCGAGAACTCAGCGGGCTGCCAACACCAAAGTGTTCATCATTTTCCACCCACTCCTTTTCATAGCACGGGACACACACAAAAAAATGTCCACAGTATCTGAACGGGCCCAACCAATCAGTGGTAAGGATCAAAAAGCAGACGTTCAAGGAGAATGAAATGCCCCCATTGATTGGCCACACTGCTTTGGTCCCCCTTGCACAGTCCTTCTCCAATCGATACCTGAGAGATAAGCAGCCGTCAGCTGCTGACATTGGTGATGTACAACCACCATGGCTGCACAACGACTGATGACTTCGTGCTGCCTTGGTCACGCAAGACTCACCAGAGCAACTTGGGATAAGAACACCAAGGGCAAAGCTGAACCAACCCATCCAACATCTGAGAAGTTTTCTCGCATCGCATCAGACTGGCATGAAGTGACGGCGCTTGTTCTCCTCTCCATGATGTGACCCTTCTGTTTGGATATGTATTCACCAGGCCGCTTATCAGCTGGTCTATCTAGTCTCAGTGCAGTATCTCGTGTTATCCAGGAGGAAATACTTGGCAGCTAATTGCTCAAAGTGAACTAGAAGGGGTAAATTTATTGGAGGGGGAGAGTAAAGCATAACATAGCAACAAGAATAAATTACTAGAAAAAGGAACCACTGTTATCGCTCTGTTTGTTTTCATAAGACAATAATGAAATAAATAAATGAAAAAAGGTTCAGAGAAAATGAAATGATGGCGTGGCGGTGTTTTGTGAAATTGTGCTGTCAAACGTTTCTCCTTTCTAATTTCCTGGAGCGCAGATGATGGAGCATGTGTGCTGACAGCTGAATCAGATATTTAAAAAAAAAAAAAAGATTTCTCTCTTTCCACCTCACAAACATCTTTAAGCGACATTTATAAATATAATAATAAAACAATTAGTTTTCGGCAAATGACAATTGACAGATGCTATGACCTTGTGTCAGTAAATGTTGTGCTATAGACATTTATTAAAGTGTCGAGGCTGACAAGTGCGTACAACGAGCAGAGGCATAAACGCAGAACGCCGCGACTGAGGCCTCAAAGGGAGGACGGGGGATTCAGTCTAATGTTTGTGTTGCAATGCATAATTTAAATAACGCTTACTTATACTTTATAGAAGCAGTCACTTCTTCACATATACAAAGAATCTGCTCATAAAACAGCGATCCGTAGACAAAAGTCTTTCCGATAACCAACAAAACCTCAAAATCTGTTGTTGAAACTTACAAAGATTTCAGAGTAAGCAATCTTCTGTGTTTGTGTGTGCGTGTGTGTCTATGCCTGTACATTTGATGGGACCGTCCCAGCCGAACTGTCACTTTGCTCCCCTGTTACAGGTGCTCCACACAGGGGAACTGGCAGCTCTGACGGACGCCTCCTCCTAGGGATTTATGGGAAATGACAGCTCCCGCTAAATAAAGCTGAAGTGGCCGGGGAGGGAAGACAACGGAAGTTCCAAACCACAAGCGCACAGGACTGACACTCAGTGAAATTTATTTCCTCCGCTCTGCCTGGCAATTTAGTTGGAAATGTGCTATTCATACTTTTGGGCCTAGAGAGAGAGAGGGGGGGGGGTGGAGAGCCCCGCCCTTAATCTGCTGCCTCTGTTTGGGGTAATGGTCTACAAGGTCTTTCTGCCAGGGAAAATCACATTTCTTACATGACTGCCTCTTGATGAATTATTTCACATTTCACTTACTTACCTTTTTAAAGGTTAATCTACATCAATAACGTTAAAGGAAAATTTCACAGCTACAAATGAACAGTTTCATTTATTCTAAATCTAAAGGTGGGCAGCGGCTGGCTGCTTAAAAAGTCGATTTCAAACTTCATCATTTAGGCGTTCGGCAGCATATATGAATGCACACGGATTGGGCGGGCGCGCTGATATCCTACCTATTTAAATATGGACCATTTTTAATTGAGCAGAAAGTGCTGTGGAGAACAGTGCTGAACTAATACTGAGACTAAAATATCATTAAACTGATGGAAGGTGAGCTCTATGACTTTTATTGGCAGCTCGTGAGCTAAATGTGTGGTCCAATTCAGCGGCAGCCATCGCTGCAGAGGAACAGTAATCGACTTTGGGACAAAATGGTGTGGAAAATGACGTGTAGGCCTTTGCCTAAAGCCAGCCTGGTGCTGGCAGAATCTATCAGTCAGGTGCACGCCGACATTGGCATTTTCACAAATGTGATTCAGCCAACGATACTAGAGAGCTGATGTGCTGGACCGGTGCTTCACATGAAAACTACTATTTCTAGCCATGCTATCTAACGCTGCTGCAGAAAATGTCTGTGCGTCGGGTTTGATTTGAACTCTGTTGTGCTCAGATAAAACAATGTTTGACACAGGGCAACAGAGACAGCGGCAGCATAACAGAGCACGTTCAGTGAAAGGATCTTAAACCTGGGAGCCTTTGCCTCCAATTTACAGCTGTAACCTGATTGTTTGATTGGAGTCATTTTTTCCTCACTGTGCATAAAATCATCCCTTTGTTTTGACATGATGAACAGAGGATTCACTGCTGCTCCACACTACTGCGCGGTGTATTTTTGGCTCCGTGCTGCCAAAGTTTGGACACAGCCATTTATAATTCTCACAGAAGGAAAAGCAGCTTGCTTCTTTTTCCAAACAGACTCCCCAGGATACCGACTGGTCCATGTCGTCATGTGGTCTGCTCAAAGAATCACAGTATTTTTAAGCAGCTCAAGCTGTTGCCGTAGCAGGCATGAAAGCCAAAAGGTTCCCGGGCCAGTAAAGCAATATTAATCAACACAATACGACACAATTAAACAGCAATTATGTAAAACAACTTTTTCCTAACAGTGTCTCGATTATTACATCGGCTCTCACGACCTCCTCCTCAACCTCAGATTCAATGTGTCTTTTACCCAGCAGCAAGCCCGGAGGAGCAACAGACATACCCACACTCTTGTGCACCCCTACACACTCACTCACACACGCACGCGCACACACACACACACACACACACACAGGCGCAGAGTGGATCAAGTGTGCCTGGAGCGCTCTATAGAGACGTGAGTTTTCCTCATTAGGCCGTGTGTGCACCACTCTCCAAAAAAGCCCCTCACTCTAATCACTGTCACCAGACCTCGGCTGAAAAACAGATAATTAATGTTGGGCCCTGCCTCAATCGGCTTCAATGCTAAATAGCTCTGTGTACATATGTGCATACATTTGTGTGGGTGTCTGCATGTTTGTCTATTTAGAATCTGTCAATGTAGGAGGCCCCCCAGGGACTACGGATGCTATAGTCCTTCACGACAGCTCCCTCTCTTAGACTCACATTATTTCTCGGCCGACCAATTTCACAACAGACAATGTATGCATTTACAGAAGAAATAACCCCTCACAAAAGCTGTCTGCTGATAAAAATCACTCCAGTTGTACTTGCACATGAATAGAATGAGAAGATTGTTTTTTTGTTTTTTTTTCTTTAGTCGCTGGTTTTATAACAGTGCAGTTTCACCCCTTCCGCTCTAGGATTGCCCTTTCATTTCTCCTTCACCCATTTATTAAAGGAATGGACTGCTTAATCGTGTGCTTTGCCGAGCAGATTTATTTATGTTCTTTTTTCCACCTAAAGGCAGTTATTAATATCATAAATATTTGATGATACTTTGTGTGAGCCTGCAGAGAATGACATAGAGAGGTATGAAGGTTAACGCTGGGGGTAAAGACTGATTAAATGCCAACTGAGTGACTGGGTTTGAAAAAGCCCAAGCAGGGCCGCCATAAACATATTGAAATGGGCTGAATAAACAGCGTGTCCGCGACACGCGTTGTGTTAATGACAACCCTGGACAACTTTTAGGCACGCTGTTGCCGGTGCAGAAGCCATTTTGGGAGATAATCCTTATCTGTTTCAAGTAGATGTGTGTAAGTTTGCAAATGGAGTTGTATGGTAATGCCGCTCTGTTTTGTCAACAGCACTTTGCCCTGCAATTACCATCTTTTTCACAAAGGTTTTGAAGAGAGGCTATATTTCTCTGGCTCACTGAAAAAGAAAATCAATTCTGGTTTTTGGCTTCTCTACAACACAAAAACTAGCTTTGGTATTTACTGCATATGTCCTTCATCTGAAAACTGTGCTTTTCATGAGATTTTCAATGAGCTGCTCATTGTATTGTCTAAGAAAGCCGACCGAAGGAAATGGCTCAAAACTACACGAACACTATCAATTTCAGCGTCAACTTTTCTACCTTGCGACACAAAGTGATGCCAAAAGTACTCAGCGACTGTCATCAATACACCAGCAAGCGCGCAACGTGTTCACAATTGTAATCAGTATAATTTAAATGGTAACAAGTTGGCAAATTAGTTAATTCCATCACTCATTTATTCAAAATGTGCAATTACTGGCGCCCAATACCAACGCAGAACCAGAGCCAGCTTTCGAGTACACGTCAGTATCAGAGTATTTCAGGACGTGTAGCATATCGTCAACATATATTGACTGTGCAAATACATCTTTCTTTATACGTTTAGACATGACTGAACACCTCAACAAAATGATTTGAAACTGACACATATAATTTGACCTTGTCAGAATTTGATCCCCCCCCCACAGTTCTTTGCGCATGCTGTGTAATTGAGCCTTCAGGCAGAGTGGAAAACATTATCTGCCCCATGCCTTGTATGGCTCTGTATTGATGATCAGTGCTGGTTACCAGCCATCCAATCAATAACTGTAGATACTATAGCACATATCAATGAATATGCAGCGATATTAACCAAACTTGCCTTCACAAGCGCTTTCATGAGAACAAAGACCACAGGCTTCGGGAAGATATTAATAGCAACAAATGAAAAACAAAATGTGGAGAGACATCAAAAAGTTTCTTTTGATGAAAAATGGACTTCCTGCATTGAAATTAAGTGATTTATTTTTTATGAAAGCCGCAGGCAAATCCAAAATGAAAGTTACATTAATTAAGACACCTAAAATTACTTTTGGTGGTGTAGCCTTTGTAATGTTTGTAATAGCGGTCATAGGTGGTGGAGCACAGCTAGTGGAGCCAGTACTTGTTATGTAGCGCACTAAGTCAGTGTGTCTTTTAACTCTGCAGGGTTAATCAGCCTTTCCAGCAATCTATAAATAGGAAAAAAAAAGGGGGAAGCTACAAAAGGGAGAGGAGATAGATAATATATTTGTGTGCCTTGTGTGTGTTACATCAGAGGGGTTTAGCAAATTTGCTAAAGCCAGACAGAGGAGGAATTTTCAGTCTTTTCATGCACTTCTGCTGACACATCGGCAGCTCCTCAGTGCCACTGGTGTGTCAGCTCCCTTCCACATTTCCACAGCTCTCAAAATCAATTCCTCTTTTATATTCAGTGTCATGGAAAAATGTCATCTGGAGCAGCTGACAATACCAAAGAGATGATTTCGAAAAATGAGGAAAAATTACTGTACATACTTCCACGAGAGAACGACTAAAATTATGAGTAACGTGAATACGATGCAAAGCATACTAGCCGGTGGCGTGATACGTGTAATCTGTGCTATTCGGCGTCATAAAAATGGTAATACTCTCATGCTCAGTGAAGCAGTCCGGTCCAACTGCAAATCTAATATACGGTGAGAGGTTTAGCATATGTGTCTTCTCATTTTGCACATTTGCTCATCAGATTGTCAAAGCAAAAAGAGGCACCACACAATATCTTGGCCCTACAAAAGTAATATCACATGTATTGCAGTGGGCCAGTGTGATGCAGCTGTGGCATTAGGGCCAATGGGAGCTCTTTAAATGAGAGAGTGGCCGTAAACACCACGTCTAGTTTCTCCCCTCACCGAGCTGATGACAAGTGCCGAGCAGCCCTCTAGTGCCTTTAATACAGCGAGAGCATTCTCCAGGGGAAATGCAATCTGTGTCCTCTGTACAGATCCACTGTCTGCACTTCCCCGCATGTGAGCCGCTATCATATTATACTCCCCGCTCTCGAAATGGGAGAAGGAAATAGGAAATCGCCTCGGCCAGAGATGAACCAGGAACATAATCAAAAAATAGTGTGGCGCAAGAGCGCAGATAAGCACAGCGTGCAGACCTCCCCTTGCTGAGCGCTAAACAATAAGCAGTGGGATTTCTCTGGATTCTTGTGCCGTGGAAAAGAAGTACGCCCCTTTTTTCACCCGCAGGCATCTATTGGCTTAAAGCAGCTTATACGTTTAAGATGGGAGATAACAGGGACGCATCCCTCAAATGGTGATCCAGCATGCCTGTGTTGCCAATAAAACAGCAGAATGCACAGACAAAAGATTCTCACAACATGAAGGGGGAGTGTGTGAAACATTATTCAGCTGACCTTGCATACGGCTGGGGTGGTTTTTTTCCATCTGATCTAAACAAAGAAACATGAAAGCCTTCGTTGCTCTGTGGACTTTTGGCAAAGCATGAAAGTGAAGACGTCAAAGTGTGAAAACATTACAAAGATATGCAAAGTCGAAATAACACTTTTCCCATATTAAAAGATCATGGCTACATTCTGTACGGTGTGATCCATATAGAACAATATTCAACACAAACAGCAGACACACACACATGGTAAACTGTGCAACGACTTCTTTGTGGATTATTTCAACAGCTCATAAAAGACAAAGGCACTGTAGATTAAACGCAAGTGTGGTTTGGATCTGTGTGTGTGTGTGTGTGAATAGTCAGGTGATTGTGTGTATTTACAGTAAATGTGCAGGACACATGTGTCTATCTGTGTATGTGTGTCTGCCTGTGTAAGAGAGACACGGCGTGTGTGTGACAGCGTTAAGCCTGAGTGAGAGGTGAAAGGAACGCTGTACTCACAGTTGTGCTGTTGTTTCCCTGTGGTCTGTCGGCGTGTCAGAGTTTCATCCTCTCAGCGTCTCTCGCTGGGATGGGCTTCCTCTTCCTCTTCTAACCAAAAGGTGTAG
>OMNV01009689.1:0-17212 GCA_900303265.1 Brotula barbata | reverse complement strand
ATACAATATGTATTGTATAACAGCAGAGAGCAACAGGCTCCCTCCCAGTGCTTGGAGATACAGAGATACAGCAAAGAAACACACACACTCATTCACCCACAGACACAAAAAACAGAGAGAGTTAGGAACCACAGAAACACACAATCTTTCTTTCTCTCTCTGTCTCTCTCCTTCTCTGTCTCCCATACAAACACACATACATGAAGGACACTTTGTACAGTACGTGCTGTACCATCCACTAAGTCAAACAGTCATTCAGCTCTCCAAAGTCTGTCAGCTAGGTGCTCAGCCACCAGGTGCTTCAGAGAGCCATCGGTCATTCAGTCATGTCCCCAGCCATTCATCCAGTCACATATTCAGTCACCAAATCTTCAGACGGCCCAGTTCAGCTTCTGTAGTCTGTCTGCTTTGAGTCAGATAGTTGTGCAGACAGTCAAACAGCTGTGCAGGCAGTCCGCCAGTGAGACAGAGATTTAGTCACTTAGCCAGTGTTGGTTCTTGTTTTTCTGTGAGGGAATTTGAGCAACTTTCAAGGTAACATTCAGGCAATTCTTTTTTTTTGTACTTAATTAGCGATGGAAGGTCCATAAAGTAATGTAGACTTGTTCATTCAAATTTGGCACCCAGTTATAGCAAAATATATTAAAAAAATGTTTATGGAAAGAAATCAAATGGAAGAAAATTTTGATCCAAGGATGGTGTAGAAAAAAATCATTATCTATAAATTAATTGATGAATTAATTATCTCTTTCTGTCTACCCCTTTCTCTCTCTCTAACTACACTACATTCCTTAATATGGAATACTTTTGATTTATTGCTTCCTTAGCTTTTCCTATCCATAAAACATATTGTAGTTTTTAACAAAGATGGACTACATGTTTACCACCTTCCTCACCTTGTCACTGTCTTTCTCTTTCTCTCCGTCAATTCATCACCATAACCCTCATCATTTTCTTTTAAGTCCTTTCTCTTTCTGTCACGCTCTCGTCTCCCACTCTCCTGTCTTCACTTGTTCTGTCTCAGTCTCTCGCTGTCTCTCTTCACATGCATGCAACAGTGGTACGAATATAAAAATGTAATATTGAATCTCTTTCAGATTCAGCCACTGTGTCCTTGCTGTCACGTGACTTTGATACAGTGCATTCACGCTCACAAACACGCACATGCACACACGCACTCATTTACATGCATGCATCTGTGCCTGTATTTGTGCCTTCGTGCTTGCCTCTCTGTGTTTGTGTGTGTGTGTGTGTGTGTAAAGTGCCTTTTCTGTAAGTCAGCCCAGCACAAAGCAGCATGCGATGATGTAATGAGAGGCTGAGTATAGTAGACTGTGGAATCCCCTAAACACACACACACGCACGCACACACATGCACACAGACACAGGCAGAGTCTGTTGTAATAAGGGTAAATGGAGCATATCGGAAAGTCCCCCTAGTCGCTACAAACACTAGATGTACTTTTCATCGGATTTACCTCCATAAATTGTTGTTGTGGTCCTCCTCGGTATCTCACACTGTGTACGTTCAGAAACAGGAGTATAGACGGGGAGACATGACTGAAACTGAGCTTATCTCACCTTGCTAAAAGAAGAGGAAGAAATGATGTGTCATTGAAGGGTAAAGTTTGTGCATAGCGGGAAGTGAAGGACACTGAGGATGGGGAAGAAAGGATGAAAAGAGGAAAGCAGGAATTTGAAGCGTCCAAAAGAGGAGGAGGAGGAGGAGGAGAGTGACAGGAGAGGAAGGTAGATATTTGTAGCATGCAGGAATAAAGGATTTGAAAATCAAGGTGACAGATCAGCGTTGTTGGGGAGGAGAGCAAACAAAGGAGGCAGAAAAGACGTCTCTCTCTCTCTCTCTCTCTCTCTCTCTCTCTGCCTAAGAGCAAAAGAGGACAGACAGAATAAGGAATGAAGTTCACAAAATATAGAGAAGTGAGAGAGAGTGACATGTTTGTGGACAACACTGAAATTCACTGAATTCAATGAACTGGACTGCACATATACGTACACTCACATACACTCACACACCCGTCAAGTTCACGTTCACCTACCCACAAACGAACTTATGGCACAAAGCTTCAGTGACCTTCCATCAGCCAGCGCCCAGTCATAGTAATGATGTCATCCTCTCATCCTGATGTGCCTCTTACACACACACACACACACACTCACGCATATTCAGACTCCCTGTCACTGTCTCTCTCGCTCTCTGTCTCTCTCTTACGCGCACACACACACACACAGGAACCCGACTGTATAATAACATTGTAGAAGATTATCATATGTGAAACATGGTGAGCTTTACTTCAAATGGAAACGAGTGTTAATGTGGAAATAAATGTATCGCACATACCGCATTTGTGAGATCTCGTAACCACACGGCATACAACAAACATATACACAGACACACACACACCCCTGTGAACTTAACACGCTGTGACTGAACTGTAATGTTGAGCTGCTAGATACAATTACTGTGGGGGTAGTGTCAAAACACACACATACACACACAGAAAAGCATGCTCCGGAGCAACCTCTGTAAATGTAAATGTGTGATGGTGTGAATATGTGTACGTGTATGCACATTTCTCATGTAAATGTAGCAGAGTCCTCAACAGCAGCATAGATATAAATAGACGAGGCTCAGTGTGTGACTGCCTGAACGAACCCACACTCTTAAAGGGACATGACACTTATTATTGTGCCTACACTGTCTGAACATTTCCCTGCCTGCCTTCGACATACACCGCAACTTGTGAAGGTTCGGATGCCTGTTCAGCGTAGTAGACCTCTACAGATTGGGATGGGATTTTGTGTCTCTAGATCAACATGCTATGTAAGAGGAAACAACCTTTTGTTTTCTTGTGATAATAGGTTAATTCATCAGATAGACTAGACTAGAAAATGAGCTTTGTTATCTCGAGATAATGGAATAATTAACTTGTGATCTCACGATAATGAATATGGCCCAGTCCATAAACCAACCTGGTTAGACTGACCGTCCCATGTCAGAGGGTGATTGGTTCGAGCTACTGTCATGTACATTTTAACCCCACCTGCATTGCAGGAATGACCTTGCATGATGATCCGACTCCGTTCCTCTTAGCCGGAGTATGTCAGAGAACCGGCACGGAGACCCCAGCAAACCCCACTGCTCTACACGGACCATCTTTGTGTGTCGCGAAATGAAAACACAATCTCTTTGAACCAAGACATGATTGTAAAACTGGGAAAAAGAATTGCAGTGGCAGATGAGGTGGAGTGATAACAAAGAATGAATAACAGATAGAGAGACTAAACTCAAAGGAAGAAATGAAGAAACCCAGTTGGGGCCGAGAATGATAAAAGTGTCTTTCCCTCCGGTCTTTCATTCTAAGAGCTTCAAAGACTAATCCGCTGCTCCGGAGACACTGCTGCTGGCGCTGGTGGGAGACATACATGCAGACGCAAACACACACCCCGCTGGGAGAAGAGCTCTGTGCTCCCCTCCTCTCAGCTAAAGTAATGATACACTACAAACCGAGATAGACAGGCGAGGAGAGAGAGAGAAAAAGAGAGAGACTGAGCTGGAAGGTGAGGAAGAAACCAGGATGTTGCAGAGAGTACGTGCATTCAAGATACATTTTGCTGATCAATTTTAGAATGTTGCACATCCTTTCAGACAAAACAAAGCCCACACTCAAACATTTTGATATGGTTTTACCTGCATTTTAGTAGAATTTCAGTTCTGAACAGATAATCAGTTTTTTTTTATGGTCCTCAATAATTGGTTTTTATGGAATGTCTGTATTCTCCAGGAATATCTCCCGTAGCAGAGGCAAATACTTTTATCGCATCTCACTTATAAAAATTTGCAACCTAAACCTATATAACAATCCTGTCACTCGGTTTTTTCTGAAATTGTATGGGGTGTATGACTTCATCACGAATCTGCATGGCTGACATACTTGAAGTTATAATTTGCCACGGCAGCTCAGACCGGGGGAAGGATATTCCTGCGTGCCTTGTTAAGTTACTCTTCAGTTTCTCTTCAGCCTTTCTTTTTACTTCTTCTTTCTACTCAATCTCATCTCTTTTACCCTTTTCTGCTTCGGTGACACCCTTGTTTTGTCACGCTCTCTCTCACTCTGGTTGTAGTCTCTCTCTTGCTGTGTAATTAAATGGCCACCCACGTTATTTGGGGGGTTTTTTTTTCATAGTTTTTTGTTATTTTTGCTACTTTGTCATCATTTTTTGAACAACACATTCTAGTAGCAGCTGAATCGTGACTTTCTAAGAGCTGTATTTACACTTGACAAAATAGAATTTAATTTCTAGCCTCCTGCACTCATTCTTGACACTTGACACGTCTTAAAGTGCTACAGTAATAACATTGAGGACGCCAAATAAAATGTTAGGCTAATAAAAATTAAGATTAAAAGCCTTCCTGAATTGGCAATGTAAAAGCACAGAAAGAGGAAATTCCATCAGCTTTTCAACTAAAAATAAAACAAACCAGGTAAATCATGTGACTATTGACTTGAATTTCCTTCGGGGTTTAATAACGTACATATCTATCTATCTATCTATCTATCTATCTATCTATCTATCTATCTATCTATCTATCTATCTATCTATCTATCGGCAAGCTGAACAGCCCCACTTACTTATTGCTAATATTGCTACACTTAATGTCGCTCCGCTCGTCTTTGGTGCCTCCACTAACCCAGCTGTCTCACTTGGTTGACAAAATGGCTTGGATGGTTTACTAGTGGCCTCCATTTTATCACCACAAACAACATAAAATATGTCGTTGAGTTTACTGATGGGTCAGAAGGGCATGCAAGAGGTCAAGATCATTGTGAATTTTTAGAGTGCCCTCTGCTGGATCGTAAGGTGCATTAATTCAGACGTGCTATTACAGCTTGAATTATATTTTTCTCACACATTTGAACGTATCTTTGAATTTTGAATGAAAAGTGACAGCGGGAGTATCTTTACTCATTCCTTTACCTCCGACCCATGACCTGCAAGTTGTATGACAGTTTGTTCCTCCGACCCTATTAATTCATGGGTGCAGTGAATACATTTGTCAGCTGAGGATGTTTTACGCTCAACCCAATCACACGCTCAATTGGCTAACCGACATGGCATTAGCCGGCGTGCATAGTCAATTTCATATGAATTATTGTATTAGTATTCTGAAAGAATACACACCCACTTTGTGGTCTAGATATTTGTGGTATAACAGCAATGTTGTCTGCTGCAAACGGAACATTGATAATTCCTGCTCCAGTGTGAAATACTGACTCAATAACAGGGGCAGGAAGGAGGAGGAGGCCCCAGAAATTCAAATTATTTACTATTTCCTGTGGTTGAAATACAGTTAAACTTCTGAAGTTCTTCAAAAGGCTGCTAAGTTCCTGGAAATGTACGAGTAGTATGTCGAGTATTGTCTCCCTGAATCGACTTTGTTCTGAAGTCTGACGATCCCATTAAGATTGCGGCCACTCGGGTGACATCAGAGCACACTGGTTTGGTTAGTTGTGACGCTGGGTCATCTGAGAAGAGCGTAGGCGTGTGTGTCTGTTTACGGGTGTGTGTATGCATGTGTGACATTGGTAAAGTGATAGGGCGCATGTGAGAGCTCGATCAGACTATCCTCTTACACGTCGTACTTGAAGTTGCTGTGCAGTGGAGGTACTCGATCAGTGTGAGAGAGCAACGGGGAGCGTGGACAAACGGTGAGAAGAATACCAAGACACAAAGAAACACACCACACACACACACACACACACACACACAACACATTTACATACTGAGCAATATTGACTTTTCCAAGTTAATTGCACAGTGATGTCTGCTACTTATTAGTCAAGATGAGAATCAGACAGGCGTGTTTGTCTGCCAATTAATGTGAATATCTGTGAAGTAAAATGAGTATTTAGGCGTAGTGTGTGTGAGGACTACAATCACCGACTGACACACACACACACACACACACACACACACACAGTGACTGGGTTCAATTTTGTTGTTGCTCGGCAATGAGCTCACAGCAGCGGACCGTAAATACCCACTTCTCCTTCAATCAGCCATACACTGCTCTGCACGAGTAGTGATGTCATCACGCACACACATACACACACACACATGCCACACCCTTATCTCATCCTCTTCATTCTGACCTTGGGTTACTCAGATTTATCTGTTGTGTGTGCAGAGTGCAAGAGGAATGAGTGGCATTTGTCATTGCCTTTCAAACTATTGCAGGGAATGATGCAGTCTGCTTGTGATATCACCGACATAAATCTTACACACACTTCAGTTGTAGTACTCACACACCCTTTGTTTCCTGCGTTAAATGTTGCTCAGATAGTTCACTTAAGGTTCTTTTGAACTAATATATGCAACTTCGGCTTATTTTTTTTCTGCATAAACCTGCTGCGGATCACTTGTGTAGTTACAGAGTCACACCTGAGAGCCTCCAGTGGCTTTTACTGTCAGACACGGAGCACCGACAGTGAAGATGCAGCAGGTCTGTCCTTTGTACTGTCTCATTTAGAGAGTGCACGAGACAATAGATAATTCACCCCCATTACTCTATGAGGAGTGACTGCATTTACAACAAGTACTTAACATACATCTTAAACTGCCCGTGGTCCAGGACCAGTATGAGGACAATAATCTTTCATTTGGGTCCAACTGAGATCTTGTTGTGGGTTTTATGAACTCAGACATTTGTGAGAAAAAAAGCTGCAAATTTCTGAGAAATCTGCTAAAATAAACTCAGAAATCCCATGGAGCTGTGGAGTCAAGTGGAACTGTCAAACACTGATTTGGATGAGGAGATGCGCATGTTTGCATTGCATATTTCGGTTCGATTTTTTCTGGAATTTTGCTTTTTTTTTCTCACCACTTTGCGCGTTATAAATTGATGGGTTTTTACTCGGAAATGTCCACTCCACTCCGCTGCAGATGACAAAAACAAAACAAAGATGGCCTGATTACACCATTATACAAATCCAGACACCTGAACATTTGATGAAATAAGCAGAAATATAAGAAATGTGACATTTTCAATAAAATAAAATCATGTCTAATTTGAAGAAAATTTTAAAAATAAGCTTCCTGGAACGGTACACACTCATACACACACACACAATGAACCTATTTGTTTGAAATGACAGCTTTCTATGCTGACACACACACGCAGATACACACATACCTCTGAAGCTAATTATTTCAGCACAACACAGACAAACACACACACATGCACACAGTCTCTCTATCCAGCTGTCGCTCTGCCAGGCACTGGGGCAGGGGGCCAACACAGTGAGGTGAAGAGAGCGGCAAGAACACTAACTGGCAAATCACTGGCCAATTAAAACACTCAGCAGTGTGTGTGTGTGTGGGAGAGCATGTCCTTGTTTCATTGCCAAGGTTGGGACAGAAATCATGCATCTGATTCTCTCAGCACACCTCTTAATGCAGGGGCTTACACACTTAAATGCAAAACATGCACATGCAGCCTGCATCCTTTCTCTTAATCTCTTGTTTCATGTTTGTGACAGATATGCCGTCTCTCTCTCTTCCTTTGTGTTTGTGTGTTTGTGTGCGCACACACACAAAGTGAAGTTGTATAACCTTGCAAAGTACAGCTGGAACAGGACACCCTATCCTGCTTTATAATACGATAGTAGACATTGTCACGAATAGAGAAGAAGGGTGTGCTCATGGGTCCTTTGTGTGTGGAGGGAAGAGTCAAAGAAGCTTTTTATGGCTGTGAGTAATCTACTGTTTTCTGTTATGAGCTTCTTATGAGATTTTTTATTTGTTGCATGATGTCATAGAAACTGAAGAAGTCACCAATTTGAGTTCACAGGGGTAGCCAAGGTGATCAGTATTAGGGTTGGGGGTGGAGCATGGTGGCTTGGCATATGATGGAGCCGCAGAGATCATGTACAAGAACCACATGCGGTATGCTGTGATGGCACAGGACACAGATCACAGATTTACAGATGCAGTAGGCGCTCGTTTGGCAACACCCATGGCGAATGTGGGTGGACAACATTTTTTACAACACTTAACCAAAAAAGGAAGAGAATGCAAAAAAGAATGCAAATGCACATCATTTCTCGAGTGTGTGTGTGTGTGTGTGTGTGTTGTGGCAGGAATCAGGATGTGCTTTTTTAGCATATGTTTATGGGAAAAGACCAGGAAAATATTAGTCACATGCCTGGCATCGCAGTAAAATTGCCCCTGACCAAGGCAAGGTGGAAGATGTGGAGTTGGTCCCTGGGCGCTATTGTGCATGTGTGTGCCGCCCACTGCTCCTCACAGAGGATGGGTTAAAATGCAGAGGATTAATTTCCCTACATGGATCAATAAACTATCCTTCTTTCTTTCTTCTTTCTTTTCAAGTCTCTAGATTTTAAAGGGGACATGTACAGATTGCCTCGGTCTTATTTTCATTCATTAGTTTATTTATTAAGGCTTTTGCAATGCTTTAATTTTGGAAAAAGACATTGATTGCTATATGCACGCTGAGAGAAAACAATCCCTTTTAGGTACAGTCTTGTTAAGGAATAAGGAATCACAAATTCTGGGTGATGCTGATGTCAACATGTTTGTGATCTAATCAAGAAATAAAGCATTCAAGGCTGTTCAGTTAAAGCATTCTCACAAAGCTGCCACATACAAAAAAATCACTTCCAGTAATAAAGCAGAAGAATGTAGAACGAAACACGTAGATAAAAGCTACAGATAAGTTGAGAACATCAGTGTTTCCAGACAACCAAGATAACATTCCTTACTGCTTTAAGCACCTTGAATCTTCACAGAGCTGATTCCTCACTTGTGGAATGCCAAATATGTTGGAGTCCAGGAAAATGGGGTTGTGGTTGAGGAAGGCATTTCCCTTATATTACAGTGATGGTCAATCACACTGCATTCTTCTGCCGCAACCAACCTAACATCTGTCAGACACTACGTCAGCCCCAAAAGCATTCTGTGTGTGTGTGTGTGTGTGTGTCTATGTGTTTGTGGGTGTGCACGGGCATGTTTGTTCGGGCCTCTGAATGTAATACGCTGCCATATTTATGATAAGTGATGAACGTTGTACTACAGGAAATGTAATTAGTCGCAAGAGTTATTTCCAAGTCAATGGAGAGAAAAAGTGACTGCCCAAGGCTTTGTCATTTCCATATTTCCACAAATCTCAATAAAAATGCACTTGTTGTTTATAAAAACATTTATGAAAAAGTTTTGAATGCCACTTATGTCTGTCCTCCCTCTTTTTAAGCTGGTGCTGGCTCAACTTTGTGCTGATGCTGGTCTTTGAACCCAGTACTTGTGGTTGCACAGTCTACAGATTTACAAAGACAGCACTACAGAAAATACGATTTTGGAGAATGCACTCGATTTGGCAACAACCATGGCGATTGTGGGTGGACACCATGTACAGCACTTAGCAAAAAAGGAAGAGACAGATAAAGAATGCAAATGCACTTCTGATTTCTGGACTCTGGACTGTGTGTGGGTGGGTGGGTGAGTTCGAGGTTTAAGTGTTTACAGATTGAAACACCGGATCGAGCCCCCATTCAGCCAACACAATGAGTTATATGGTAAAAGGCCCTAATAGGCTGAGCAAAAAGCATTTATATCACCTTATATCACCAGCACTGACCATTTAAGGTCACATGGGTGTACGCATACTCCTCAAAATAAACAATAGAATTCCACAGTAATGCAAGAGTTAGTGCTGGCTGTAAAAACACGTTTTTTAAACTTCTCAATGTCTTACAGGTTAGTGCTTTCTTCGTTTGCCTGTAAACATCTCTTTTTAGATTCTATTAAATCTAAAATGTAAACTAATGATTGTTTACGGCTTTGGTAAGATCTTTAGTATCTCAGTTTTACATCGTTTCCATTTGCAGCTGTATTTTTAAATTAAATTGTAGATGACATATCTGCCCGATGGGTCGGAAATTAAAACCAAGTTCATTTTTCTTACCTTGTAAGGACATAAGTATGCTACATAAGTTTAAATATTGCAATGAGTTTTGCATGTTTTGTAACTCTGGGAAAACATTTAAACCTTTAAGTATGTGTCACCTCAGTATCTTATTTCAACAATAAGCATCTCCAAATATGGGATTAAATGTTCTTATGACTATAAATTGTGTCTTTAAAGGTTGAGTTTGGCATTTCTGTCTCAGGATGTTAGTGTAAGGGGGCAGAAGGGATGGTGAAACCAGGCTGTCCTCAGTATAGCATCTTTGTGTGCCAAGATGCGTTTTTCTGGGCCTGAGCTTTTGTCTGGCAAGCCTGTTTGTTATGATCACTCGGGACTGCCAATCCACTCCTGCTGAGTGGATTGGACACCAGCTACCACTGAAAGCATTTACCAACAAATCAATCCCGCCACATTTCTATGGATTGTTCACAGTTGGCTTGGCTGTAATACTCAATCAATCTCTCCCTATACACACTTAAGTAAACCCCTCTCAATCTGACATCTGTAATGACCATCAGGTTTTTGTTGTTTTTGGTAGACTCTCTCTCTCTCTCATTCTCTCATGTTCTCCCCTCTCACTGCTCCTCTTTTTCGCTGACATTTTTCAGGTTTCCATACTCCCCGCTGTGCCTCGCCGTCTGAGCCAATGTTGTCCTCCCAGCAAGTTTCTATCTGCCTCTTCTCCGCCACCATCTGTTTCCCTCTCTCTATTCCTCTGCCTTCTATCACGTCACCATCTCCCTATGTCATCCTGATTTTCTTCATCCATCCTGCTTTCTTTCACCCCTTCTCTTTGACTTTTCTTTCCTTTGCTGCTTTTCCCACCCTTTATATCTGTCTTCTCCTATCTCTCTTTCTCTCTCTTCCTCTCAACACCATATAATGGATTCTTCTGCCAGTTGGGTTATCTTTTCATTTCTGCTTCCTCTCTCTCTCTCTCTCTCTCTCTGGGCGTACACATATTACAAATATTTTCAGTACAATCACAGTGCCTACTTCGTCTGAGCAGCCAGGGATGGTCAGGGACAGTTTTTTTTTTGTGTGTGCATGCATCCATAACTGAATCAGTGTGCTATCCTATAGCCCATAGTGGAAACGTATTGATTCTTCCACACCAGACTCTCTCTCTTAACGTCTTCCACACACCACCATTACTGCATTTCCACCATAACTCTCAGCCCCTATAGAAAAGGGTCGTAAAAACGTGCATGGTATCGTGTGCTTTTTGTGTACATTTACTAATGTAACACACTCACAACAATCCACACGATTCCTTTGTCTGTGTTCTTTAGGGCTACAATGAAACACTAACCTACACCTAAACCGGCACAAAGACACACAATCCCGTCGCCTCTTTTCCTCTCTTTGAACAAGTGGGTCAGTAGGATATTTGATGACCCCACACACAAACACCACAAACACATACACACATCCACACACAGCGGCTAAATATCAGCATGAAGCATGTCTCTCACATCAATGCAACATCCTCATCATTCCACCCCAACCTGCTTAATTAGTCCCACAGTGTGTGCACACACTGCTGACAATTGCTCTCTAATGCGGGTGTGTGGGTGTCTGCTTAAGTCAGCTTGTTGCAGTTGAGATTTTTAAAGATGCACTGGAGTTTTTTGGGGGGATATTTTGGGTTCTGTGGTTGATGATGGTCTGATTTATAAAACACAACGTTTTGTACTGCTGAGGTTGCTCTGGAGACTATTAGGTTTGAAGCTCTTTAACACAATATCGCTGTAATTTATCATGATGTATGGAGGAGTTTGTGTTCTGATGATTTCTGGTGTTCCCACTCGTGAATTACATAAACATTAAAGCCTCATTTTGTCTTATCTAACCATCAGGAAGTGGTGAGTTCCTGAGTCAACGCACTGCATTTGGGAAACCCTCTCCATGGGCTGTACCACCCGCTGACCTTCTGAGGGGTCTGGAGGAGCTCTGTTGAATGAGGTGAGACTCAGTCATGCGTAACATGTATTTTTTGCACATTTATTAGTGAATTATTCATTCTTGTCTTGTCTTTCTTAAACCTGTCTTCCAGGTTGCAGCACATATGTGTGTTTGATTTTAAACTGTCTCACGTGTCATCTTATTATATGTACAGGTAGCAATAATGCAGGGTTGCTTACACGACTTCAAGTAAGAACATATTGCAACAGTATAGCTGGTTAAATTTACTCCTTTATTCCTCATCCCCTTATTCTCACATATACGTTATCATACAGTATGACCATACAACGTAAAATAAAGTAAATCTTTTCAAGTCCTCATTCACTGCAGATTTAAAAAAGGTTGCACATTTAGTTCGTTATGCAGCTTACTATCCAATGGATGGATGGATGGATGGATGGATGGATGGATGGATGGACTATATACTTGCGTCCCGTCAGCTGGTTTTGGTTTTCCTGTCTGACCCTTCCAAACACGGTGTCCTGACACGTGTTGACCCACTCAGACTGCTTGTAGATGCAGGTTTTCTATCAGCATCACTGTGTGCCACTCGTGTTTACTCTGTTGTTTATCTGTCACATATTGCATAATTGCCTGCATGTTCGCTGCTAAATTGCTTAATGGATTTTCTATATTACGTTCCTGCTCTTCATAGCGTTTCTGTTTGCGGTGTCAGTCAAGCTACAGCAACTTTGATTTTTCTCTGTCTTGCTTTCAGCCCCTGCTGTCTTTTTGTGATAGTATTGATTCCCAGAGGAGAAATTCTCTTTTCACTTCACAATGGAGTACAGTTACAGTGTCAGCTACAGAAAAACACCTCGGTGCTCATAGTGTGCTTATCGTTCACAGACATGTCAGTAGGGTAAATGCTTGCACTCAGAAGGATTTTAACTCAGACTTTCTGGTTGAGCGTCTGATTCTTCACTCACAATATTTTTTGTTTTCTGTGAGCTATACAAAATCAATACCAACAAACGTTGAAACAAAGTTTTCCAAAGTATTTCCTGTATAAAATCTTCAATCAAAGACTGGGAGATTTGCCTTTGTTGTTATCCAGACAGTACTAAGGTAGAGGTCAAAACACAGCAGTACTCATCAGTTTTGCATCACACGCTAATTATAAAGTTAAATTCATAATACGGACTTCAACAGATTGAAAAACATAAAAGGTCAACATGGACACGGAAATTTGAATATATGATATACCCATTATGCTAATAAATATACTGTATATATATCTAGAACGATAGAGAGATAGAGATAGCGACAGATATTAATATTCAGGTCAAAAAGGCTTCAGAGCAAGTTAGTGCAGTTTTAATAAAATAACTATCTCAGCCTTTGCTGAAGTTCTATAATGCTTTGCCTTTGTGCATTTTGATTTTGAAATGCATATAAACTTTTTCATTCTCATGTGCAGAGAAAAGAATTTGATATCTTTGTGATTTGGAGAGGAATTTTTGTTGCTCCCTGTTGTTCTCTTGCCCCATAATCTGGTGTCTCGTAATGGGAACAGGGAACATGCTCTTGCTCATGAGCTCTCCTTGGTCTATTGCTGGCTCATGTAAACATGCTTGTCTACACCCACCCACACACACGCACACAAACTCAGAGAACAGTCTGGTGTACCCCATAGGGAGCAGAGAGTTTGCAGAGTCCTGCTGGCATATCTCTCTCTCTCTCTTTCTCTTTGTCATGCATTTCCTCTCTCTCTCTCTCTCACTCTCTCTCACTCTCTTGGTCTTTCTCTTATTTTTGTGTATATACTGTGTGTATACTGTAAATATTTATGTGTATAAGTTTGTATAGAGAGTATACAGTATATATATATATATATATATATATATATATATATATATATATATACTGTATATATATATCCTTCATTTTGTGTCTCTCTTTCCTCGATTGAGTCTGTCCACACTATCACCTAGCGCTCCAAAAGTGAAATTGTATGTTACAAGTATGAGTAAAAAGTGTGTGTGTGTGTGTGTGTGTGTGTGTGTATGTGTGTGTGTGTGTTTGCACGAGAGAGTGATAGAGCGAGAGAGTCTGTACTATTCTTGGCTAGAAGGGGAAGTCTTGGCTCCCTGGCGTATGGGAAAAATGCTCTTGGCAAGTATTGAACCCAGGCATTCCATTATGCTGTCCTGAAACACACACTCTCTTTCTCTCTCTCTGTCTCACACACATACACACGCACGCACGCACGCACACACACACACACACAGAATTGCTAAAGTTCACATTTACATCCTCCTTCACTCGCAAACTGCTTAGGTTTTGCTCTTTCTTTCATTCACTTTCTTCTCTCATTCTGTCATAATCTCTAACTCTAACCACACACGCAAACACACACAATACAAACACATACACAGTGGAGAACATTATTTGCAGCCTCAAAAGAATGATTTCTAGTACTACTTAATACCCTCAAGGCCCTAGCAACAGTAGCTAAACAGTTTTGCCCTCTCTCTCACTGCCACTCTCTCTATCTTTCAGTCACTCTCTTTCTCTCTCTCTCTCGCTCTCTCTCTCTAGAAAGGAATAGGAGGTTGTCAACATGACTTCTGTCAACTAATACTGTACATCTTGTATGTCTCTCTCCCTCTTTCTGTCTGTTTTTTGATCCTCCCGTTTCTGCCCTTCTCGTGTGTCTCTTTGTTTTCCTCTCCAGTCCCATTACAAGGTGACATCACTCTCTGCTTCTTCTTCATTCCCTTCTTCTTTTCCCCTGTCCCTTCCCTGTCACCCTTTTGTCCTTCTGTCCTCTCGTCTGTTATTCTGTCCATTTTTTTGTGCTGCTTTTTTATTAAGCTTCCCCCTGTGTCTCAAAAAATTGTTCATCCTGATGGAACCACTGTCAGACAATCAGTGCTCATCCGGTAAAAGATGAAGCTGCCATTGAAATGGGGTCAGGGTGAAAGGTCGTTGTGGCTTCTGTGTGTGTTTGTTTGTTTGTGTGTGTGTGTCTGTCTGTCAATGTTATGATTTGCACTTAACACGACTAATCATAGAGTAGGTGTGTCAGTTACGATCATTCTCCTGGAACATGAAATCGAGTAAGCGTAAGTAATTAAATGGAATTTAATGGGCATGGAATCACAAACATGTGGGCTATAGAATGCCTGCACCGTTCTGTCAGGTTTCAATACGTAATCAGTAGACTTGAAAGCTGAGTCACGTAACAAAAATATGTTTTAAAAAAACACATAGCAGCCAGCAACCAGCATCTATCAGCTGTGGAATGATTCAGTAACGCCTTAACATTAATGTTAACGCGCTATACTTAACATCCAAATTAGCTAACATTATTATTTTGCAAATTATGTTATTATGTAAGCAAACTGTAAACAATAGTTAATGATTCACCATACATTAACTACTGTTATGTAACTCAAGCAGTGCAGCGCAGGCTACGCTAGGCTAGGTTAGCTAGCTGTTAGAAATGCAGGAATTGCGTGTTATTTACACCCAAAAATGCGTGTAACGTAATCAGTCATCATTCAAAATGTTTTCTCGTGCATACAACATTTGAGGCCTGAATTTACAATCACAATTTTGCTCTCCTACTTTCGCATTAGCCTTCACGGTATTTATTAGGTAACAGTTTTGTCTTTGTCTGTTGTGCAGCGCCTGGATATTCATGAAACCACAAAACAGAGCAATGGCTGCAGTCTGTTTGATTCCCTCGTGTTGCTTCTGTTCTTGTAATGGTGTCTCAGGGTTAAGTAAGTTTAGTAAATGAGACATTGCATCACTCGCTTTGATGTGTGCAATCTTCAGAGTGCTTGTAGGAAGTTGGAGATGTGAGTAAGGAATTTGTTGAAGGAACCAAATTGATTCTTCAGTATTAATAACTTACAGTATGTGTTCTTTGGTACACACCAGTATATGAGATAAGAATCCAGACAAATTAGGGAGTATTGGGAAAATTTCCTGAAAGCAGTGCAGGCATGAATCACTTAATACCAAAATATCTTTCATCTGCATGTTTGTGTCTGACTTTGTTCATAGATGTTTCTTGATAAATGTGGACATTTTTCTATTGACTACAGACGCGCACACACACACACACGTTTTTGTTGCAATGTGGCAATTGCCCTTCATGTTACTTCTAGTTGATTGCAGGCTGCATCACAGCACAATGTACTTTTTGTGATGGGACATTTTTTTCACAGTGTATAAATTGCTCAATTGACCCAGGCCATTTTCCCCCCTGGGAGACTCAGAGCAATCAGCACGGTTATTGAATGTGATTGTATACATTTTAATATATATAGAGCTAACAAACGTGTATTTGGGAGTGTGTGTTTTATCAAAGGCTATTGTTGCGCTCCGCACAAAACACCTGTGGAGAGTGTTATGTCTGTTTTCCTGGCTGTAGAATTACTTTGGCTGATTGGTGAAGGCTCTTTTCTACACGCGTTTCAGTGTGTTCCCCGTCGAGTCTCTGGAGTGTACGATGTGTGTGTTTGTATACACCACAGGACTTTGATGAATGCATGCCTGTCTGTGTGTGTAGTGCTGCTGCTTGTCTGCCATTTTTGTGGGGCTTTGAAAGGGTGGAATGCATTATTCACAGACAAGGACGCATGCTGAGCAATCGCCCACCTCTCCGTCATGCACACAATGCCTGCTGCCATGCCCATTCATGCCAATTAGTGCCAGTCTGCCTGTCTGTTCCCCTCACCGTGGAACACTTCACCTTCAACTCGCACAATGACCAACAGTATGGTGTCTGTCCTAGATGTGGGCACCTGCAGGCATCACGAGGAAGGAATATGTCACCTCTCCATGTCTTACCGAAAGCAGGGAGCTGTGCGTTGACATTTGTAATAGACCATTTACCAACCCAACAGAACTTGTGGCCACAACTGTAGCTTTAAATTGCATTTCCTAGATTATTCTTATAGTTGGCCACATTTCTTTCACAACATAAATGTGTCTGTTTAACTGCTCCTTCTTTCATTCACCTCTCTTGAATTGGTTGAATTGAAGTGGTTGAAAACCTTTTGTCTTTTGTCATTTTCTCCCTTAAGATCGAACCTGAATGCTCCGTGCGTTTGCTGAATGTGCTAACCAGTTGCACCATATATGTAGCAAAGTTTTCCCGTACTTATAATATTGTGCAATTTTGTAAGAGTCCTTAACCTGTCAGCATTACAGATGTATTATTAGTGAACATTGCCAACAACAATTCTGCTAAAACTAGCCAGCGTGTTTTCATGTAAAAATTCTGAA
>OMNV01009687.1:39356-115919 GCA_900303265.1 Brotula barbata | reverse complement strand
CAAAAACTATTGAACTGAAACTCACAACTACAAAACAGAAAAAATTCACTCATTTTCAAAAAGTTATTATTATTGTAAAATTATTCACCCACTAATGGTTCTGCTTCAAAAAGTTTTGGGATCAGTAACGGATGATTTGTCAGTTTGTATTTTACCGTAGCCTCGGATTAACGCCCGCGCACTCTTTACCGTAATAACCCGTACAAACCGCACACATTTTTAAAACTCTTACAAACTGTCCCGCTGCTGCCCCAAACAAACACAGAGTATCAAAGTCCAGAATGTTAACACCTACCTCAGACAAGTCTTTCATCTTCAGCTTCATTTTCCTCTTCCTCAACACGTCTGTTAAATCCACATCAGCTCCGAAGGGACAACGTCGTTCGGTATTCCACCTCGGAAAATGTCCAAAACTCCAGAAATAAACACTTGTGCTGAATTAATTCACCGACTTCATCTTCTTAGTCGTTCTCCTCCTCCTCAGTAATGTTTTTCATAGCTCTACAGGACAAATGTTTTTTCCTTTTTCGCGCTGAAAAGTTTCACACCGGAAGTCCATGTTCACTAATTAGTGTTGCTGTGTGTACCGTAGTAAAATGGCACCCCCAGTGGCGGTGCGGAGTAAATACATGGCAGCGTCCATGCTAAAGCGAGCAGTATTACACTTTCAATTAGTCATAGGCATTTATACTGCCACATAATGAAACAAGCAGTGAAAGAACATTTTTCCTTTTACTTTCTTAAATGCAATGCAAAATGAAAAGGATTTGTTTTATTTTGTTAAGTCACTATTAACCACTTAACAAAATAAAACAAATCCTATTAACCACTTTGATGGTTATTTTAATTGATTTTAGGATTTATTTTAATCATAACTTCTCAAGAAATTAGTATTAAATTTATCCAAAAATTCTGCTTCAAATAATCAAATAATCACCAACTGTGTTTTTATTAATCACTGTTGAGTGATTAAAAAAAATGCGTGTGTGAGTGCAGTGATTGGAGGATAAAGGGGTTAAATTTGGACATGGATGACGTCAGAGGCGATCGATGTGGTTCGGAGTTATTCGTAATAAAAATAAATCTTGCATGTGGTGAAGATGTTGCACCATTGCAACCGTTTACTCTGTCCGTGTCAGCTCGCTGCGATGAAGGCGTGCTTGTCTCGAATGCTGCTGCTCTGCCTGCTCTTCAGTGGATGGAACCAGGGCCAGGGTGAGAATGTGACCCTTGACAACTCAGAGAGATGTGCTGAATGGATGGGAGGGGTGCCTGGGACCCCCGGATTGGACGGACTGCCCGGTCAAGACGGGCGAGAGGGACGTCCTGGGGAGGCGGGGGAGGCAGGAAACAAAGGTAAAACCACACATTTACATGCTGAGCACCACACCAGTATACATCAACAAATGAAACAAACATAACTCAGTGTGAAGCTTTATCTATCACCTGTGTTCACAATCAGAGCAAAGTAAAGGAACTAAGAGTTCAAACCTCCGCCAAGGCCCCACAGTCCTCTAGTTATGGCTCTGATGTCTGACAGCTCATGGACTGGACCATCATCACTCTGGCAGCTTGTAGACATGCATCATTATTTCAGGTGCACATGGTAACAGAGGAAAGCCAGGTAAGTCTGGAGGTGCTGGCTTTGGGGGACCTACGGGTTTTCCTGGACTGCCAGGGAAGCCGGGGCGGAGAGGAGAGGATCCATTCTCCTATCGTTCTGCGTTTAGTGTGGGACTGACCGCTTCCACGACTGCAGTGGACACGCCCATCGTCTTCACCAAGGAGTTCTACAATCAACAGGTGAGACCTCCGTCTGTCTCTCAGCAGGTTATTGCACACATTTATTGACAGATTTCAGTGAATCTTGGTGTGCAGGTTGAACATGATTAAAGAAAGAACCAGTTAAGTCTTGATACTGATCAGCCTGATGGTGGCGCTGAGACAACAACAGCTCCATTTAGATTACATTTCATTGGACATGGAGGAATGAAAAGATCAACCAGAAACTCTTTCTTCTGTTCCCAGCACCACTACGCTTCTGGGAAGTTCCGTTGCATCATCCCAGGATTGTACTACTTCACCTTCCATATCACTGTTCATGTAAAGATACCTCTCAAACACACACACACACACACACACACACACACAAGTCGTCACAGGTTGATGACTGTTTCTGTCCCACAGGGTGAGGGTGTAAGGGTGGGTTTGTATCGCAACGATCGCGTGGTGTCCCTGACCGCGGATCAGTTCGTGCCCTTAGATCTGGACCAGGCTTCAGGTGCAGCTGTCCTCTGGCTCACACACGGGGACCTAGTCTGGCTCCAGGTGGGTGTCACATCACAAACACAGGATACGTTCAGGGGGGCTTTCCTGTGACACATCCTGGGTGGGATTCAGGATGAGTTTGACGACATGTTTCTGTCCCTGCAGGTGTCCGGTGCAGGCAGAGTGTACGCCGACGTCAACTATGACTCCACGTTCACAGGGTTCCTGGTGCAGCCAGACTCCAGCCTGTGGAGCTAAAACGTCAGGGCCAGGAAAACACTATGTCCTTCTTATCTGTTTTGTGTCCTAACGCCTCAATGGTTCAAATTCAACATATTTTTGGTGTAATATGGATTGTGACACACTGGAAATAAATAAAAATCTTCACACCACATGAGAGTCGAAACATATCTTGTGGATTCCTGACTGAAGACATCCTAACCTCTTTTTTTAAGTCAGTTTTCTTTGTCTCCTATGTTTCCATCCAACTCCCTGCATGTTTATGTCCCCAACATTCTCTCAGGTCCTTCACATTATGAGGGCAGTTAGAAGTTGTTATAGGATAAAGATCCATGACAACATATAGACGATTCAGGTTCAAAGGTCACAGGAAAGCATTTCCCGAGGTAACGATGAACAAATTAAATACAGATCAAAGGCTGCCTTTTCACTTGAACAGATTTACATGAATGGAGTATGGAACAAAGAAGATCTGGATAAAGTTTTTTGTGTGTATTTAGTTCCTGTAGCTGCATGAAATACAGACCCAAAGGTGAGTTCTCTGAGGCTGCAGATCTTCCCTCTGGACCTCTTCTCCTGTTGATGTGGATCAATACAGGCTTTGACATTTTGAGGTCGCTGAGGTTGCTGTACGACACAAGGAGACCACAGATCTTCAGAAACAAAAACCGTTTTCTAGAGCTTTTATTAGAACATTCAAAACGAAAAAAAACAACAACACATCTTTACATAATTCATCGGTGACAAAAAGCAACAAACGAGTAAAACTGTGAGACGCACAGATGATAGAGGCGAAGCCGAGCGTTGAGATCTCGTACGCGTTCCAGTGCTTCGAGGAGGTTGGAGGTGGAAGGAAAGAAGCCAAAGCGAACAGAAGAGAAGAGAAGAGATCTAGAGCTGCTACAGAAATGAAAGTATTACTGGAACACTGTCCCTTTTCTAACTGTGCTCCCGTCTGCATGCATGTTGAGAACCTCAAGATCTCCTTGGTGATTCGCTCATTTGGTCCATGGACCTCAAGTGTCCCATCTCTGATCCAGTCTGAGCTGGGCGTGCAGCAGAATGGGACCACATGTTTACGTCCATCTTCATGCGTGTCCAGGTTTATTTCTTGCGGTAGTCGTCTGCGTAGGCCCTGTGATCTTCCTGCTCGGGGAACTGGTCTCCGTAGCGCCTCAGTATGTCCTGGAGGCTGGGCATGCCCGGTGAGAGTGGAGGGTAGGCCACGTGCGGCTCCTCCTGCCCGCTCTGGAAGGGCTCTGCCTCGTACTGCTCCTGCTGCTCCCTCTCTGCTGCCCCCTGGCTGTAGTCATCCTCAGCGTGGGGCTCTGGCTGCGCTTCGGCGGGGGTCGCCTCGGACTCGTACCGACGCAGGCGGCAGTTGCGGTCGTACTCAGGGTCGCAGTGAGGGTTCTCGGGCTCCCGGACTCCGTTACGGGAACCGTCGGCGTTGACGTGGGGCTCGTAGGCCTCGGCCGGGTACGGGATACGGCGGTGAGGACCGGCGCGTGGCTCGTTGGGCTTCACGGGAAAGCATTCGCGGTCGTAGCCGATGAAGCAGTCGTAGCCTTCCTTGGTTTTACCTGGAGGGCCCAGAGGGTGGCGCTCCTCCTGGGCAGGTTCCTCATAATGCGGCTGAGAGAAAGGATACTGCTGCCTGGAGGAGGTAGGGCCACGACGATGCATGGCAGCCGCCGCCTCCCGTAAAGCAGTGAAAGGATCGTTAGCGTTGACCTCAGGTGAAGCCTCCGTGCGTGGGGAGTAGGGGTCGTTCCTCTGAGCCTGGGCCATGTATTGGTGGAGCATTGAGTACAGGTCAGAGGACGGACCGGAGGCGGGGGCGGGGGCGGGGGCGCTGGGCTGATGGTACGTCGCGTAAGGTTCTGTGATTCTGTTAGCGTTGGCGTACTCTCTGAACATGGCGTAGGGGTCGTGGTTTTGCTCAGCAGGAGAAGGAGCAGCACGAATGGCAGCGGCCTCGTCCCTTTCATCGTGTTTGTAAGAAGCCGGGGGAGTGGCGAATCTGGTGGCGGTCAGCGGGTTGCAACCCTCCTCAAAGAGGGGGTTACAGGATCCTGGACCAGCTGGAGCTGGGGGATTCTGGGCACGAGGGGCCTAGAGGAACAGGAAAAACATCGTCAGTCAAGGTAATGAGAGGAAACATGACACAAAAGGCACATTCAACCAAAATGATACTCACTGATGATTGACAGGAAAATTCTGGCCAAACAAAGACACTGAGTTTGTTTTTGTTTTGTAGTTTGGAGCATTTTTGGATCCATCTTACTATTTCTTCTAGAGGTTCTGTGAGCTCATGATCAAATCTAAACATTTCTGCTGGATTTTCCCAAATTTTTTTTTTTTGGGTCTCATATTCCTCCTTCCATCTTCCTTCCATTGATGTCCTCATCATTCTCTCTTCACATTATGAAGGCAGCAGGACGTTACAGTAGGAGTTACTACATACAGGGCAGCTTTTAGAGGCTTTCACTGGTGTTCCATAAGTTTTCATTCTATGGATTATGGCCCGTTGAAATCTCATCATAAAAAAAAGTGATCTGGATCACTTGGAATTTTTCCAAATATTATTCTATTTAGTCAAATTGCTGGAGTGTCACCTGACCTGTCTTGATATTTTGAAAGAATACAAAGAAGAGTTGTTGGACGTTAAGGTTTCCAATAAGTGCATTAAATTGAGGCTTCGGGTCATCTACGTAATTTCCCCCAAAATCTTTGTAAAATCATTTGTCAACTGACCACTTAACAAGAAATCATAAATAAATGAAAGGTACCACTAGGGAGGCGCCATAAGCACAATAGAAATCTTGTGGATCACAGTTGGGGTACTGGAGGTAGAGTCCAGAGGGGGCTTTCTGCACCAGCTTGGGTTTGCAGTTGGGGTCTTTCTTGGGATCACAGCCAAGGTGGGCGTAGGAGGGCAGAGGCCCGGGGGAGGGCGTGTAGCCGTAGGCGGCTTTCAGATGGTACTGCAGACACTCCACGTCATCAGCAGAGCATATACGCAGCAGCTCTGCCTTCTGCTCCTGGAGGAGGGGAAAACAAGGCGGAGAATATGAAGTCACAGAGAGCACGGAGGGAGAACATACAAGAGTGATGAGTGTGAGCAGAACATGGGCTGAAGAGGACCACATCGAGGACCAAAGAAATGAAAGGATGAGTGTTTAAAGTCTGCAATGTCCTCTGGAAAAGCAGTAATTTAAGCTACAAAAACCAAGTTGAACTCAAATGTTACGATAATCGTGCAGCTGAAGATTCTTAGGCTACCGTTCAGGTCCAGATAGAAGTTTTGGCCTGATTTAAGATCACCTAAAATTGCAACACAGTGAGCTTGGGGGAAAATTTTGGGCAACTAATGAACAAAATTCATGAGCCTCGTCAGTGACGTCGACTGGAAAAGTGTAGTGGGCTCACCTTAGTGAGGAACGGCACAGTGGACGGAGAGTAGTAGTAAAAACCAGACTGTGGGTCCTTTGCTGGAACGGCAGAGCGTACGTAAAGAGGGGCCGGGGCTTTGGCCGGAGCCTTGGCCAATGGGGCAGCAGGGAGCACCAGGGGGAGGTGGGGGCTCTTTCCCTGGACCAAAGCAGCGTACAGGCAGTAGGGGTCCTTGGTGGGGTCGCAGGTTTTCACTGGAGCGGGCTTGGGGGGCTCGGCTTTAGGTTTGGGCCTGCTGGTGTAGGAGGCCACGCAGTTGGGGTCGTCTGAATCGGCGCAGGACTTGTAGATCTCCCCCAAGTGACGCAGGTAGGCCTTGTAGGAGCGGCGTCCCTCAGCACGGTTTTTGTTCTGGAGGTAGGCGAGGTAGATGCGGTCCATCTCCTGAACCTGAGAGACACAGAGACACAGTTTGGACATGTCCAAGAGCTCCCTACCCCCTCCCATTTCTGCCCTTACAACTCAAGGACCTATCTCTCCCTCCTCTATGTCTCCCCTCCTCTTTTTCACCCTCTGTCCCTCCCTCTCTCATCCAACTCTTGTATTCATGCTCATCACCTGTATTATTATGTCTCTTCTTTCTAATCTATTATTTTCCTTTCTTCCTTTTTTTCCGTTACATTAATTGGTCTTGGTGGGAGTTTTGTGTCATGAACCATTTGAAGATTGTGATTTTGGACTTGTGTTGATATACTGTAACTCTTTAAAGCTGAATAAGCGTGTTAAGTTACTCACTGCCTCCTGGTTGCCGTTGTCGGTAAAGTACTTGTACCAGGCCCAGAAGTCAGAGTGTTGTTTGTACCAGCTGATGTTCCTGCGGTTGCGGATCAGCCTCCTGTGAGCCGCTGCAATCTCCGCCTTCTCTTGGATGCTTTCACCCGCTGAGGGCGACAAAAGAGGTGGCACTGAGAAGCTCAGATAGAAAAACTGATGTAAAAACAATCATTATCGATCCATTCCAATGACCCGATGGTTAAATCTATTTTTTCTTAATGTGTTGGGTATCATTTGGGTATACGGGCATCTTTAAGAGAATTTCAAGTAAAACTTTTTGAAGTTGGAGCCCTTGATGGTTACTTTAGAGCCCTGTAAGGGGTCTTGTTAGGCCACGTGGGCGGGACAATTTTATACACATGACACAATAATAACAAAAATCCTATCAAATATTTACCATCTCCTCTGGGCTTTTGTACAATCGGTCCAGCAGACAGGAATTCTAAAAACGGTGAGAGAGAGAGAGAGAGAGAGGGAGAGAGAGAGAGGGAGAGGCAAACAGAGCTTTAAAATCCGAAGGAAAGTGCTTACACTGCCCTTCTGGCCAACTCCTGCACTACATCAGTGATAATGCACGACATTAAAGCTGAAACACTTACAGGAAGGTATTGTACGTTCTACGGGGCAGAGGTAATTGGCTTTGCCTGAAGAGCTGGCAACTGCAGCGCTTTGTAGATTTTATTGGTGAGGCTGTAAGAGCAAACCCACGCTGTGCTTCCAAACTGCTGTGTGTGCACCCGTGGCTGTTACAGGCTCGTGTACGTGTGTGTCTACGTGCACACATTTTCCCAGCAGAGAGAGAAGTGGGTTCAGTGTTGCTAAGGGCCTCTTTCATCTCCACAGGGAGCACGTGTTAATGTCTTACAGAACGAGAGGAGGAGGAGGAGGATCAGGCTCACTTGGGGGATCTACATGGGTTTGTGACACATGTTGGAAGGTAAACCAGTGGTGTAAAGTAAAAATACTTCAACATAGCTCTCAAATATGTTTTGGGAGAATATGTACTTTAGTCTGTATCTTATGGATGCAGTCGGTACAGGAGAAAAACTTCAGAAATGCCAGTGGACACGGGGAAACAAAACTCCAGCACTGACAGAAAGGCTACAGGAAGAAGTGATGTGGGGCCTGTATTTTGTCTTCTAATCATGAAGGATGCTGATAAACGGAGAAATCCACACACTCAACTCTGAGTTTACGTAGCCTAAATCTTGTCATCAACTTGTGTAAACTGTAATGTAGGTAGGCTGGCCTGGCTAGTGGATGTGTTGCAGTCTTGTCATCATCATCGATTACGGAAATCAGGCAGTTCTGATGCCTGAGAGTTTAATGTTCTATTGTTCTGAATCCGTTCTCTTTTTCATGATTCAGCTTTTTTTAGGGTTCCAATATTTAGGAAAATGAAAACAGAGCACTACATCAAGAAATCTTCACATTACAATCAGCGTCCATTCTTCCTGCAGTTCTTATCTTGAACGAGCCCTCGTCAGTTCCTTTCATAGATACATGATTGCCGGCGTTCGTGTGCTGAGAATGTTGCATTTTGAAAAACTCTCCTCAGCTTCTCAGTGTGGTAGAAATAGTAAGATTTAAGTCATTTTCTTCATAAAGACATGGACTGCATTTTGTTACAAAGACGTGGAGTGTTGGCTTATAACTGAATCAATCAAAACGGCAAATTAATTTACTTATAAATTACCAAGTATAGTTTAATATCCCTAAAAAATACTTTTGATACTTACATAAAATTAACAGCAGTTAAATGACTTCCAAGTACTGATTTCAATGGGGGGAACTGACTTGTTCCATTTGAAATGAATTGATAACATTTGATTAATTAATTGATATGAATTGTTAATTTTACTCAACAGCTTTGAGGTACTTAATCAAGGTACCTTCTATTGTAAAAGGACACAGAAAGAGGGCAAAGAGCAAAGGAAAGGTATGAATCAGTCAAGAAAGAAAGATGGAGAAACAGAGGTTGGTGTGAGGGTCACTTAGGGTGATGGAGGAAGATAGAGAGGAGGAGGAGGATGAGGATGAGGAGGAGTGAGGGAGGGGGCTAAGTGATGCTGTCTCAGTGTATCCGCTGGATCGTTTTTTACGAGCCTGTAAAAAAGTACCTGGCACATCTGGAACGGGCTCGGCTTTAAAAGGGCAGAGGAAGGGAGGAGGAGGAAGGGAGGGGGAGGTGGGGGTGTCATGCTGACAGGTACTAATTTTTTACAGGAGCAGGAGCGATGAAAGAAAGCCTCGTCTAAATTCTTCCACCATCTTCAACCTTTAGACCAATCGTTTTTAAAGCCTCTTTTACAGGCTGAAGAAGAGACTTGAGGGGAGCTTTGCCGTGTGTAAACATCCAGATCAAATGGAAACAGGTGGGGGAGGAGCAACCTGACTTCCTGTTAATCATCCCGAGGAGATGACAGAACATCACAGGCTGCCTTACAGAGCCCTTGATGATTTATGTGGAGGTCCAAGGCTTTCAGACTGTGTAATAAGGAGATAGCATGTCCATGAACTGGGAGTAGAAAAACCTTCACTAATCTAACTAAACCGTAACCTGAAAGCAATACATTTTCAGGAATATGACATCAGAATGAAGTCACTGACACTGTTTTTGTAAGATGGAGCACGAAGAGATATTTCATGCTCAGGTACAACCCCTGTCCCAGTGTCTTTGGGCTTCTATTTGTACTCACCAGGCAGTAACAACGCCAACAGAGCTGCTACAAACACACCAGAGAAGGCTCCTCTCCGTCCTCCAGCCATGACTTCTCCTCCTCCTCTCCTGCTAAAAACACGCCGTTAAACTTCCGTCCCTTCATTACTGCTCACTAATTACAGAAAAAACTCATCCACAACCAGGTCAGTAAGAATCCACATAAGTAAGATTACTAACTATCTGTTATTTTAGGGAGTTTCTCCTTATCTTCCTGCGGGGCTTTGGGTTGGCTCAGGAATCGTTCGTTGTGTGGGCCTGTGAAGACCTTCGGGACCTTCGGGACTTTGGATATGATGTTGGGCTTCATTAACAAATTGGACCATTTGTGTGGAGTTTGTGTGTTCTCCTCGTGTCTGTGTGTGTTTCCTACAGGTACTCTGGTTTCCTCCCACCTCCAAAGACATGTAAAGTAGGTTAACTGAGTAACTAAATAGCCCATAGCTGTGAATATGAGTGTGACTGAGTTGTCTGTGTCTCGGTGTGTCAGCCCTGTGATAGACTGGTGGCCTGTCCAGGGCCAGGTGTATCCTGCTGAGACAGGCTCCGCCCCCACTATGACCCTGACATAGATAAAACGTGGACAGTAGATGAATGTATAGATAATAATTAGATGAAAATACATATATAAGACAATAAAACCTGATATTTCTATGTATTTTAAATTTTCTGTAGAATTTTCCATTTCTTAATGAATGGGGAAAGTATGATTAAAAAAGTCAAAATGAGTGTGAGAGTGCACGCAGTCTGTGTATTTAAAAAAAAAAAATCTGTCTTTGAACTGAACCTACTTTACTGTCTCCTTGTTTTTATTGTCTCTTCTATTGTCCTTGTTCACATGCCCACAGACTGCAGATGGAAATCAACGACTAGTTCACTCTGGTGCAAAGCATCTCCTTTCTGCTGAGGTAATGCTTTTGTAGACAGTCCCTGACTAAACCAATTTAGCAATAAACTAAACTTAGTCACTGAGGATGTCACAGGAGAGTGCTCAGAGAGCTGGGATGTGACCCCAGCAGCCGTGAACAAACATGGAGGCTCAGACAGAAGGCTTTCTTGCGTTGTAAAAGGAGAATCAGGTGTCCTCAGTGGCCAAACTTGACTCCAACCTGAACTTGAATAAGAACACCTGAATCTCCACATACACACTGAATTTCTACCACAGGAGTGTGTGTGTGTGGCGTTGTCTTACCTGTGATTGCTTATCGGTGTTTCTGTCGGGAGATCCGGAGTTGAATCTGTGGATTTAGCCACCCAGACAGATGACTCGGTCTACCTGGACTTGACTGTTAAACGTGTGCGCGTGTATGTGTGTGTGTGTATGCACCCTGTCCCTGCTGCCCTTCTGACAGACTGCCCTGGCGAGGGGAGAGAGGAAGGTTTTAAACGGAGCCCATCCTCTCTGACACACACAACACACCCATACTCATTAACACTCACACACACGGGGACCACGTGAGGGGGTCAGAGGCAACTAAACTGGAAACCTGATTAGTCAAAACATTCTGAAAAAAAACGACCAATGGAAGGCGATGTAATTAAAAACAGGAAGAGAGCAATGAAAGTGGAGATGGAGACGTGGAGAGGCAGTAAGAGGCCCCAGGTGGTCATTATTAATAATGGTGATTAATTGTTGTCTGGGAGATTCCATTTTTCACATTAAAGATTAGATTGTAGATTAAGGATCTGGTTTTTTTTTATCAGGATGATTCCTGAGTAGGTCCCTCTGTTCTTCTGAAGACGAGGAGAAGGAGATAATGAGGGGGCGCCAAGGTGCCACATAAGCACTTCTCAGGGACCCCTATGAGGTCCAAACCACAGCTTCAGTGTAAATGTCAAAGCACACACACACACACACACACACACAGAGGGACAGCTGGTCTGCACATGAGGAATTCAATAATCTACAGTTTCCTCTTCAGTGAAACTGTGTTTAGGCATGTCAGCCCCGACGCAGCAGACACACTTTCACAGCACATTACTGTCACGTCACAGGATTTCAAAGACAAAATGAATCCTACTTAAAGCGATGACCACTATTTCAACAGGTTATCGTGCATCGAAGGTGATATCCGCCATCATTCATGCTAGTAGTTATTAACCGATTCATTTCCAAATTTATTTCACATAAAGGGACTGATATGTTTTGTCAAATGAACTCTTGAATGAATGCTGAGCCGAACAAGTGATGACTGAATTCAAACCAGGCGTTTCCACAACAGGCCCTCCCTGCTGAGGAGATCTGACAGGACAAACATTTTACAGGCCGAGTCCACACCTGAATGTCAAACCTTTTAGTTGCTTTGTATTTTTTTTTAGCATTTCTACATTTTTGCAGTCCCTTTCCTGTCCCATCGTGCCCAGAACAAACATTTAGTGGTCACGTTAGTACTGTATGTCGTATGTAATTACGTTTACCGACAGGTGTTAGGCAGCGCCGGCAAACCTACAATCCAGCCGGGAGCAGATTCAAACACGACCATGTCAAAACCATAGGCATAATTTTCTCACACAGAGGAATGTGAGGGATTCTCAGAATTCACAGACACCTGGTTCACCAGGACGCCTTTTTCATTTTGTTAAAACAAAAAGGTTTTATTTCAACTAAGCGATGATTGAAATGTAGGAGGGGGCTGTACAAATGTGTCAAGAGTTGGATATTTACACATTGGAATAAATTATCTGGACGTTGTCGTCACTGAAGGTCATCGTCGTCAAAAAGGTCTTCAAAGTCTGCAGAGATGAAGAGGAAAAACACAAGAGGGAGAAAAGAGAGAGTGAGAGAGAGAAGTTAGAATTGGTGCGACTGTTTCCCAGCGCTAATTATGGGACATATTCTATTTAACTACTCGACTGCTTCAGAGTTCTCAGTGTTGTACGTGCTCACGTGACCAGCAGCCGTCGTACGTATTACTCATCAAGTTCAGACTTTCAGTATAGTCCATTATTATTATTAGCATTTACATGCTCAGGTGATCAAGATAAATCCAAAAAGTGATACTAGTGCTGTGATGAATGTGATTTTGGTAGATGAACGCTGTGGGTCCATTCCATGTGCCAGTCTTGCTTTTGCCCCTTGTTCAAAGAGGGAGACAGAGACATCTGACACCGTGTCCTCTAGTGGGCGCTCAGCAAGAAAATGTGGATCCTCTGGGGCAGCGTTTGGTGCTAAGGTGGGTTAGCCTGAAGAGCTGAAGGCCGAGCGATGGAGGAAGAGATTTTTACGTGGCACGCTTCATGAGCTTGCAGGCGTTCGTTGGTGCTGCTGTTAGTGATGAAAGGTGTTTTTAACATTCTGTCACATGCACCAAACATTAACACGTCTTCCAAGAAAACGCTTATTGAAGGAAGTATGTGCTGCCCACGCATTCTGTGTGTGTGTTCAAAGCAGCTGACTGGTGAGATGTCGTGCTGAGGTTCAGTCTAACAGCAGCTATAAACTCCCTTTACCATCGGGCCCCATCCCCCCCTCCTCTCTCTCTGCCTCTCTCTCTATTTCTGACTGACTGTTTTTGTCTCTCTTACTCTGTCTGTCTTTGTCTCCCTGTTTCTAAGCATCATTGTACAAACAGTACTGCAAAACATTCATCTTAAATGACACATACATATTTTTAAAAAGTTTTCAAAAGGACAATGAAATCATCTGTTACAATGACCCCACTCTAACACAGCCTCTCTCTCTCTCTCTGCTCTTTCCTTCCCAGGTCCTGTGTTGCTGAGACAGAAAGGGGCTTTGCCTGTAGCCACAAAGCTGCAGGATAGAAAAGATTATCCAGAGTTTTCTGTGCGTTTATGTGTGAAAAACAGCTCTTCTTTGTCATTTATTCTTCTTCCGTCCACAGCACCTATGTCACACCTGGAAGTTGGAGCAGAGGGACTCTCTCTTTGGTTTTTGGTTTTCCTTCCATGTTAGGGTTTTTTTGGGGAGTTCTTCCTCGTGGAGCCTTGAGACTTTAGATGGTACTGGGCTGTACAAATACACTTGACTTGACATAATGTAGAGTACATAACATAAACCATTAAGTAATTAATTATTGTGGCTGCACACATCATACAGTTTATGGACCTGTACGTACGATAACAGAAGAAGTACAGAAAGGAGAAGAAGAGCAGCTGCTTACCATTAAAGAAGTCTAGGTGAACTGCTTTTTCATTAGCTGACAGGTCCATCAGCAGGCCGCTGCTGCCACCTGCCTGTCAACATGAGACATTACAAACAATCACTGGCACGGCCATGACGAACAAGATCTAGACCCAGAAACCCCGGAAATGCTACCAAATTCATTGGAAATTAAGTTTACTTTAAGGCCATGGTCATTTTTTAAGATGTGGATGTTAAATTCCTTCTTTTCTCAATGCACAATGCGTCTCAGATTTAGATTAGATGAATGGGTTAAACAAATGATTTTACCACATTAATAAAAAGAAAAAACGCTGGACTAAGTACACAAACTATAACTACATTAGTCTGTACTGTATTGTCTAAGTCAGACAGTATGAAGTTTACTTCATTAAATACTATAGTATCTGTAAGTACTGTGAGGTGTACAGCGTGACACCGTGGCTTGGTGGATATTCCAATTAGCTCACAGCGAGAGGGTCGTGGGTTCGAGTCTCGCCCAATGACCGTTTGGCTCCAGCCCCTCCGTGTCCCCCCCCCACGGAGAAGACGGAACGAATCCACGGAATCATGAACGGGCTTTAGCCGTGTTAGCTAGCTGGGTTTTTGTTTCGTTCTCGGTCCAAATTTGTCCACCAACCTCGTCCAGGTCCACGTACGTTCCTGCTCCTTCCGGAAACATCTCGTCCACGGCGGGTTTCATTTCGTTTGGCGAAACTTAAACGTTCAATTGTAGTTTTAATGTTAATACTTTTTAGCGAGCGAATCGTTCGACTTCTTCTTCGTGGATTCTTTATGCAGCTGTACCGTCCCGGAGCGCTGCTGCCCTCTACTGGGCAGAAGAAGGAACACATGCTGTAGTTCCTAAGTCAAATGAACAGATTGAGTCACGTACATAAAAACAAAATAAATACTTATCCTGTCCACTTAGAAAAACCGAAATTTACCCACATTTCGTTTTGTTAACAAATATTATCATATGAACAAGATTTACCAACTCATTCCTGTAAATTCTAAATGATTACATCAACATCCTCATATTCTTCGATTCAAATAAGACCATGGGTCATATGCAAACAATTCTTAAAATAACAGATGAAGCTCCTTGATTTTTGTTGTTGGACGTAATACTGTTATTTAATTTTTCCTGCTACTTTCTTTTTGTATTCAGCCAAAAGTCTTATCAGCACTAGAATCAAAACATTTAGACTACAGGCCAGGAGTACACCTGTCTATATTATTGATGAGGCCTCTGCTGTTACTAATGAATATCACCACCTGACACATGAAATACATATAGACCTCCATCTCGCAGAGACGTATTTGATTTATTTGTAGTACATAACGTGAAGATATCGTACATTATACACAGTACAAGTGTTATTTCCTCTACTTCTCTATGTGTGGCTATGCTGTAGTAATAGGAACAATATACAGTACTCTAGACAGAGTGTAGAATCTCCCCTCCCCTCCCCTGCTCGTGGTCATCATCATCATCATCATCATCATCATCATGGCCTTGGTGCATCCCTCAGTGTTCGTGTCCGGCGTTGGTCCCATATCCCAGCGTGTCTCCGAGGTGCTGGTGGGCGAAGAAGGCTTGTGCCATGTTGTTGATGTAGTTGTAGGCTCCAATGGATCTGAAGTACTCGATGTAGTTCCAGAAGTCGGAGGTGGAGTACGGCCAGTAGGGAACAGCTGGTGGTTCATCATACGGCACTAAGGACAAAGGATTGACCAGCTCAGAAAGTCATCCATCAGATATTGATGTTAACTTTGATATGAATCTAATTCAGATGAAAACATCTTAAAATCAAAAATTTGAGTCAAAATGTGATTCTGTGCACAGTTTGGGATTTCTGTTGGCATCTTCCTGTCTGACAGTACATTTAGTTGCATATTTACCTCCTTCTGGGATGACTCTGGCCTCTGTCAGCAGGAAGAGGGGAGAGGAGAGAGAAAGTTAATATTCCCCAGCATTCCAATGCTTTCTATGTACAAAGGCAGGATTCAGGGCTCGAAAACTGAAAACGGAGCTTTTTCTCCCAGAGGAACCACAGCTCAAATATTATGACTAGAGACACCACACACACACACACACACACACACACACACACAGAGAGGGATTCCTCAAGCAGTCCCAGACAGTGTGTTCTTTGTACGGATGCAGTGGTCCCACACAGCGCCCCCCTGTGGATTCAGCTCAGATTTAACATTATTATTATCGATCACAGACTGTTAATCTTTGACTTCCAGCTGATTTCATTAGGATTTCTGGGAAGGATTCCATGCATCGGAATTCTTAATGTCATGAATTTCATGCAGAAATGACAGAGAGAGGAAAATAAAACTTCAAGCTGTGCATTCATTTTGTCTGCACTTTTGCTTCATTTGTTCACTTCATTCAACACAAACGTCGTTCAGCATCACTCAACTTTCAACATTCAACTTTATAGAAAAAGGCACAGAGACTGTACTCAAATACTTCAACTTATTCAACCAAGAAACTTCATGTCATTTTAAAACCTTCAGCTTATTCTGGATGTTGTTAGAATTCAACAAATGTCTTGATATCTTTGATCATTTTTAATACACAGAACTCATCATCCAAAATATTATATTTTTTCCTAAACTGTAAACACCCTTTTTATGCTTTCACTTCTAAAAAATATCAAAAATACAAACACAACCTTCAAGCTTTTGAAATTGTGATGGATTTTTCTGTCATTCACAGACTTTGAGAAATCTTATTTGAAACCCGCTGCTACAACTCTCGAGGATCAAGACGAGCGATCGGCCCTTCACCTTCCTCTCTCCGCACAAATACGCATCAAAGTTCCTGTTTTTGACTTTTAAAATGACGGTGATGCAGGAAAAAAGGATTCTCACCTGTGAAGCCACAGGCGATGAGGCCCAGGAGAACGCTGATCCACAGCGCCCACTTCATCTTCAGCCCCTAAAGGAAGCAAAACGCTGTAAATCCCTGCAGACAGACATGAGGACGTTAAAAGGAAACAGATAGATGAGTTTGTGGGATTGAAAGTGAGTGAAATGTTAACCTGTGAAAAGTTTCTCAAGCCGTGCAAAGCAGAGACCCTGCTGTTCATCTGCTGCCTCAGTGGTCTGCAGTGTGTGTGTGGCTCACAGGAGGAAGAGCCACATACACACACACACACACACACACTAGGCCATGCCCATGTTATATCTACAGGATTGTGTGATTTTTGCAGTAAACAGTAAACTAATGTATAAACACAAGTTTAGCGAACATAAAAACACCCATTCAAGAACAAACATTATGAAGGAAATCAGCAGAATAACTATTTATTTATTAAATGCTACAGAATAAATGAAGAGTGCATTTGGAAAAAAAAACAGGACTTGACTTTATTACATTTGAAACTCATTGTTACTTGTTATTCAAGTTCATGTCAACCAAATGACATTTGTGTGTTTTTGTAAGTTAAATCAATTTTTGATTCGTCTATTAAAATTGTCTGTTTTTGCACATGAACTGAGATTTATCTGTTAGATATTCAACTGCAATATTTTTGGGCTAAATTTTATGAATTTTCTTTTTCGACTTTCATGGAGTCACACGGAGGAAGGAGGGATTTGGAGTAAACTCTGAATTGTAATAACAGATGTAATAGAGTCATGGAGAGTCTTTTTCCAGTATAAAGGCCCTCCTAATCCTTGCAGCCCGTCTGATCGGTGTCCTTCATCCTGAACAGGTCGATTCCCTCGTTCATCAGCAGCTGTCGGGCGTAGTCGACGGTCTGTGGCGGCAGGAACCGAGCGCGGCCCAGGATCCAGGCGTACTCCACGTGGAAGATACGCAGGATGTCGGTACACGAGTACACCACGGACACGGTGGTGTAATCAGTACTCAGCACCCAGTACGGGCTGTAGGGGGTAACTGCAAATACACAGAGACGAGGAAGATGAGGATGAAGAAGAGGAAGAGGACCCTCAGCTCTTTGACTCCACAAACAAACATCCAACCCACGGACGGACTCAGATGAAGACTCACAGTAGGAGAAGCTGACTCCCAGTTTGGCCGGGTCTCTGGGGTCATGGACCACCGCCGTCCCCTCTGCTGTCCTCACCTTGTCCTTACTGAGAAACAGAGACACAGCTGGTGGCTTTGACGTCAATCAAAGGATCCAGTCGCATTCATCCATACTCACTAGAACTGAGAGTTGAGGACCCGGATGGTTCCGTCCGTTCTCACGGCGTAGTTTGCCTCGATACATTTCCCCCTCTCAAAGGAGGCCGGAAGCTTCTCGATCTCGTACCACCGGCCAAGGTACTGAAACCCACGATGGAGAAACACACTGATCACATGACGCTCAGGTGAGGGGGGATTTTCGACAATCAGTAGACACAAAATCCTACAGACTTTTTGGACGTTTATTTTTTAGATTAGAATTGGGGGAAAAAAGAGAATTTTTTTGAGAATCGTTTTGTGATTTTCACAATCCTCCGCGTGTGCGTACGTGCGTGTGTGTGTGTGTGTGTGGTACCTCCTGAAGGCTGAAGCCCGGCTGGGTTCTGGGCAGTGGACACGGACCCCATCGATACGTCTGAGCGGAGACCACAGGCAGCAGCAGGAACCACAGGAAACGTAGGGCAGACATCTTCCCTTCAGAACTGAAGGAGAGATTATGGGCTGCATTCCTCAGGTTTCTCAGTGTTCCTTTACTCCAGACTTAGAAGTTGTTACGGTGTTTAAGGTGGTTGCCAGTGTTTAAGGATGGCTGTTATGTTTCTCTGGGTGGTTGCTAAGGCAGTGGGTCTGTTTCTTGGGTGGTCCTTATGGCTCCCTGGGTGTTGTAGCAGCAGTTTCCATGATGTTTGGAATGGTTGCTGTGGTTTATCAGTAGTATAGTTATGGTTACTCTGGGTGGTTGCGATGGTGATCCGGGGCATTACTAGGGCAGTGGTGTGCCATTGCTTTGCGGTGGAGAACATTTTACACAGCACACATTCACATTTTGTGTTCTGTATAAATATGAATGGACACGCGCACAATTGAACAAATTGTTTGCGGTTCTGATTCTTGTTGTGTGTTGTTGTGTCCTTGTCTTTTTGTTTGTCCACGTCCCTGGAGGAGCCTTCATAACACTTCTTACTTTTTCTCTGTCTTCCCTGTCTGCCACTGCCCGTCTACAGTATTTAACTTCTTCCTTCCTTATTTTTCTTTCACCCAAATTTAAAGATTTAAACAGTGTAAGGACATGTGAGCTTCATTCATGTTTTAAATACATCAAATTTGGTCAAATGTAAGTGATTCATAGTTTCATAATTCAGTAGTTTGCACAGCAAAATAATCTCTAAATGCTGTAAGGATTTAGGTGCTTCTTCCATTGTGATGACATGAAAACATGGCTCCTGCCAGAGTTGAAGTTTTTGTTATGTGACAATACAGTAAAATATGAAACGACACCGGTCCGACCAGACAGACAACACGCCGCTCGGTGGGCTGCCGGGTTTCACCTTTTGTCTCCTCTCAAAACATCACATGTTCAACACTCGTTTTACTGGTTCCTCATCTATAGGTCACCATCAGGCTTTTGAGTACCAAAAAGATTGTTTACTGTAGATTTTCACCAATATGTTTCAATCATTTATGCTTGATACCATTTTTCTTTGTTAATGACCAAATACTGTATGTGTCTGTAGAGGATGATGCCTTTCAGTTTGCAACATCATTCTGCTTCACAAAAAAAAGTGAAATAGTCACAGAGATATTCTCTCCTTCAGTCTTTCTCCCTCTAATCATCACATAAAAACTGACTTACCTCCGGTGGATGAAATGAGAAGATGTCAGAAGGCTGAGGAGGAGGAAGAGGAAATGCTCGGTGCAGACGGAGATGGTGTGGTGATGTGTGACTGCACACAGCCTGTGAGTCTGTGTGACATCACTCTGACAGCAGCACAAGGAGACCTGTTAAGTGAATTGTTATCATGTGCACATTCCTGGGTGATGGTTCACACACACACACACACACACACACACACACACACACAGTGATATTACAGTCACCACAGCAACGGTGAAAGATTTCATCAACTCATGACACTGTACACACATTTAAACTTTTAAATATATTTCTTTTCAAGATAGAAGCCTGAATAATAAAAAGACAGCGTTTATCTGTATGCCACGCCCCCTTTAGGTTTGAAAGCCGCAGTACATTGACATGAGCGCAGACACACAGCAGTTTAATAAAGATGATTTATTTCCAGTGTTTTTTGAGGGAGGGCTTTGAACCCATGTTATGCTGTACACAGGTGAGATGTTCATGGTTCTAAAAACATTGTCATGCATTTCAGACAATTCTTTCCCCCCCAGTTTCTCCCAGGTTTTTGAAGCAACCATGCAGGGGAAAAAAAAGAAGCAAAACTACCAGAAATGATAGAAACTGTTAAAAAAATGAAGTCAAAGTCTACATTTAACCAAAAAACCTGAAAAAACTTGAACAAAAACTGTTGGAATGGCTGTAAGTTCTTGATTTTAAAAAAATGACAATTGGTAAAAACAGTTGAAATAAAAACAGGTAAAAAGAGGCACTTCATCTTTTGGATAAAGAAACAGATTAAAAATGTTCTTTTTGGACTATAACAGGACAAAACTACGGTACCAAGCATAACATAGTGCACTAACATCAGTACTTCATTGTAAGTGTGTTTTTATTCAGTCTTGACTTGATAAAAATGATGATGATCCTCTAGTCCCTCAAGCTAATATCTGGCTGTTCAGAATGTACTGCGAAAAAATCCCTTCCCGTAGCACGCAGCTCAGAAAGCAGCCCTCATTATAGCCATGTACTTCAAGTACGGACAAAAACGCGCACACTCGCTTCGAGATCTAATGTTAGTCAGAAACAGAAAAACGTCATACATTCTTTATAACGCTGAGAATGGAAAGAACTGAGTCAAAGTTTTTCAGAGAGGTGATAAAGAGTAGTGACGTGCTGCATCTGGTTCATTCTGTCCTGCTAACGTTCTTCCATTCTTCGGGTTACATCGTAAAGCGATGCATCCATGATTTTACAAAATTCTGCAACTTTCAGGAAACTGACAGACACGGACAAAGACCTCCAGACTAATTGGGATGGTTGCTTTAGTTTCCGAGTGGTTGCTGGGAAGTTTGCTATTGTGTTGTGGATGGTTGCTATTGTTCTCTGGATGGTTGCTATGTCATAGGAAAACATTTGATGGACCACAAGTCTGGTAAACCATCATCACATTTCCAAAATGCTCCAATTTACAAAAAAAAGTTCAGTTTGGAAGTAAATTTCTCTCTTCTCAATGTTTGAAACGTGGCAGGTGCATCGCTTTAAAGCAGCGGCGCGTCACATCCACATTTTTCCAGTATGGTCACACATAAAACTTATCTTCAGCGTCAATCCAGTAACAATTCATGTGAGACTATACACAGTATGTACAGTAGATACATTAGGTATACATTTGTAGAAAAAATATTGTGCAGTAAACATAGCTGAAATACACACACACACACACACACACACACACACGTACAATCACCCACCCATTCACACAAAAACACAAGATTCGCCCACTCAGGTTGTTTCACAGATACTGATAGAACCGTGAGCGCACCACTTGCGCTCCAGAGAGTTTGTGTGGGTGCGCGTCCGCCCCAACGTTGGTTTTGATTTTGACTTGAAGCTCACTTCCGTTCACGTGCTCCCCTGTCACGGGCTGCGGGCTCGGGATGGTGGAAGGAAGTGCCCGATCGGGAGGTGCATTCTGGGCATCGGGGCCATCGTCCTCAGGCAGAGCTTTGGGTGCGAACTCACCCCTTATTTCTGTGCTTCCGCCCTGGCAACGCTCTCTTCTAATCAAGTCCTGGATGGAGAAGTCCTGAGAGGAGCATCTGGGTTTGAGGCGGTCCGCAGCTGTCAGCTCAGCTTCCTGGTCCACCCCGCCCTGCTCTCTCCAGTCATTGATGACCGCCAGTTCAGGAAAGTCCCTCTGCCCGCCCATGGTGTGCCTCCTGCGGATGTTCTTCTTCTTACTGCGGCCGTCAGAGGCTCGGCTCTTCGGAGTGCCGAACATGTCATCGGCGGACGAGCGCAACCTGAACTTGAGCCGCTCGGTGATTTTGAGGCGCCAGGCTGGTTCGGGGCGCTCGGACTCACTGCGTGAAGACGAGCTGAGGCTGCTGGTGGACCGACCCTTCTTCATGACCTCCAAGACCCGAGACAGACGCGTGGAGGATTCTGTCCTGCCATCGCCAACTGCCGCGCCCTCCACCGATGACTCGCTGTCCGTCTTCTGTCTCAGGGACCTCCTCCTGGACAAGGTGTCACACTCGATCAGCCTGTGTGAGGGGAAAAGGCGCCGTCCTTCCAGTTTTGGTGTGGTGCTTCCCTCGGCTGCTCCTCCGGCTCTGGGTTCAGTCTTTTCCTGAGCCCCGTGCTCGGCCTGACCTGGCCCTGGACAGGGCGTGGACTGGCTGCTGCCACCCCCAGGGGCAAAAACTGGGAAGTCACTTTCGCTGTCTGTCTCCATGGGTCGTCCCTCACTAATGAGTTCACTGCGTTCGTCGTCGGCCTCCTCACCACCCTGCAGCTCTGGACTGAGTGCACTGGACTCTGCTCCAGTCAAGAAAGTGAGAGAGGAAGTGGTGGAGTAGTCCGATGTTATGGAGCTCACCTCTGCACCAGCCGACGCCCCTGCACCTGCTCCCACTACCGCTACATGCAGGTCAGGCAAGGTCCACTTTCTTGGCCGGAACCTTGACACCGAAGCCCCCGAGCTCATGGTTCCGAGGTCCGAGGTGATTTCATCCAGCTGGGACGGCGGATCGGACAGCGAGGACTTCCCCTGACAAGGGGTCATCTTGGAGTCGAAGGAGAAGCTTCTGTGCTCTTTCTTGGGTGTCAGCTCCACACTCCTGCTGTTCTCCTTCCTTCCTTGTGCCTGGTGTTGCTTTGCGTTGGGTTTGACAGTGGGGCTCGGACAAGTCTCATTCTGGACCTCGATCTGGAGGTAGTGGTTCGGCTTTGGGCCCGGGATCTCCTTCTTGGAAAACACTGAGTCTAAATCATCATCAGAGCTGCTTGGCTGTGGCTTCTCCTTTGACTTCTTTCTTTTGCGGCTGGCTGCAGCAAAGATGGAGGAGACCAGGAGCTCTCGGCTGCACTGATCCTTCCCTGAGCCCCAGGAACCCTGTCCAGACAGACGGACAAAGAAAGCGAGAGCAGAGAAATGCTAACGTAAATACTTCTGAAAGCGAGGAATCATTCAGAAACACAAACCCTTCACCCCTGCCTGAAAACTCCAATCTGTACTCCACCTGCTCCCTTGAGGCCACAAACCAGAGACAAAGAGAGGAACATTAATAACATGAAGCACAGGAACGTAGATCCATGCCGGCCTTCGATGCAGAAGCAAGATAATCAGCAGTGCAGCGTGAACTGAAGCGTCTCTGCGGCAGCCGAGCTCTATCGTGATCGGCCCTAAAGCTGAAGCTGAAGCAGCCTGGTAACAGCAACGCACTGATGGAAAGCACCTGTGCCATTACAAATGTTTGACCTTTGACATAAAAAGCTGTGATGTAGATTTTGTCAGTCACTGCTGACAGACTAAGGCAGGGTTCACGCTAAGATACTCCAAGTCAGAGTCACTGAAAGGGAGCAACTCGACTGACAAACCTGACTAGACCACTTGACCTGGAGAGCCTCGACGTGATGTCCCCAAACGTAGCAGACCGAAGCTAAGAAGTGGGGATGTGAATTCTTTGGGAAAATCTCTACACTTGTAGACAAAGATATTTTCAGTGTGCACACGATAAGTTAACAATAACAATAAAGGAGGCTACGGTCTGCAAGACATCTTGTAATCGGGCACAAAAAAACTGATCAAGTAGTTCAACCCAACATCCTCGATGACAGAGATGTGCTGCATGTGTACGGCAAACTTTTCATTAAATCACAGATTTTGCTGCGTTTTCTATGACTTGCGTTACTAAAAGTGGTTGGTAAAGCGCCGCCAGCAGGCTGATTAGTGCTAAAATGTAATGCGATCTTGCCTGGACCATGCCCAACATGCGCAGCAAGTTTAATGAATAATCAGAAGTAAAGGAAGTAAGTCAGTAATGCTGCTGAAAAACCAACATGTGGTGGAGGAATCCTAGCTTCTTAAAATGTGTGTTTATTTGTTCCACTGTTTCTGATCTCACTTCTATTCTTTTTCTGATTCTCTTCTATTGCCTATGTTGCTGTATATCTTGTTTTGTTACTGCCAATCTGGGGTCAACCTTGAGAAAGAGAAGCTATATAAATCTTTGTTGTTATTATTATTATTATTATTATGGGTCCAAAATGGGATTTGGTTTGGGATTGTGCAGCCCTGGTTCGCATCCTGCATGTTCAGCGTTGATCCTGACTAAATGGGGATGCAATCTTCCCTCGTCGTCACCTACCTCCTGTCAAACTACGCTACCAATGGCCAGAGAGGGCTCACGCATCACACACACACTCACCTTCGATTTAGCCGAGTCACTAGTCGGTGAATCTGTGGGGAAGAGAGAGGAGAGAGATTATGACATGTCACACACACAAATGAGATCATCCAGGAGGACAACATGGGAAAATGAGCCAGGGAGAAAAGAGGAAGAAAAGAGGACCATGTTGATGAGGAGGAGCACAAAGGCCATGGAGGGGTTAAATGAGACACGGGACAGGTGAGAGGTGAACATGCTGCACACAGGTAACACTCAGATCCTACATGAACATGAACATGGCAGGAGGGTCATGCTGGGTCACAACCCTGACAATCAACCAAGTATCAAGTCCCAGTAAGACGACGATTGGTGCTGGATCATTTGTGCTAGTTTGTTGCGTTTGTTCCATCCCTACTGTCACAGCTGACACATTGTTACCTAACATGGTGAAAGTGCCAAAATTTTTCTGGAGACTGAGTGCAACTTAACAATTAATCACAGGATAGAACATTTAAAGTTATATGCCAGCAATTTTGCACAATCTCAGGATTTTCAGGTCATTTTCATCAGAACTAGGTCACTGACCGTGGTTGGTTGTATGTTGTATCATTCTGGAGTTATTTGAATGGTATTGTTGATTGGGCCCTTATGGGTCCAGGTGTCGTCTGCACGCCATAATAGAATGTAAACGGCTAACACCTTGAAAACTCTAATTCCTTTGTCCCCTATCCTTCCTTTCAGCTCCTATATGCTTGAACTTACAAAACGCTGACCTAGTTCAGACATAAAAGCCCTGAAAAAAGTGACATTTTGTAAAGTCGTCAGCATATCGCTTTCAGAGCAACAGAACAGAGTGCCATGCAGACAACAGCGGCAGTGGATTTTCCAGATACAAAGTAGTAAAGACAAATTCTTTAAAATCTCTTTTATCTTAGAAATGAACAGTTGATGACTAAGCTGATGTCACGAAGCGATGGTGACGTGGAGGTGAGATGCCATGATAACACTGACATGGTGGTGACAGAAATGACATATGGAAGAAATCAAACATAAAGGAGAGGTGACGGGGGGGTCACAGAGGGGCTAGCTATATGAAAAGAGAGGACACTACGTGAGAGAGTGAGAAAAAAGGGTGTTAGCAAGGAAAACCTACAATCAGTCCACTGATCATCCTTCGTTTTGCCACTAAAATTTGTCTTTGTGTGACGTAGCCGAGCCCCCCTCTTCACCCCTTCTTAGGACAGATGGTGGCACAGTATGCGAGTGCACATTGACTGGTGACGTAGAAACCATACCATGCTATCTCTCCTGTTGGCAAGCTTGCGAGACAGTAAGGAGAGACAGCGGAGAGCCTTTCAGACAGCAGCACTGGCCTGCGTGAGGTATATGCTGATAGAAAATCCACAACACCGGACACTGTACAGTACCGTGTAGCCGCTCGCTTTCGGTATTTTACGCCTTTTCTTGTTTCTCTTTGGCATTTCTTGCGCTTATAACAACTGCGGGTTCCTGCAGACTAGGCAGCTACACTGCGGGCAACAATCCTCCTTCTTCCTACAGTTCCAGCTGTCCATCATGGACATTATAGAGTCCATCAGTGACATCATGGTGTGATAGACTCCACCCACTTGGCCTGTGTCAAGATCAGTATGTGTGAATGCTGGGAAAGCCTTTAGGACACCCGACAGAGCCTCGCTAGAGACAGAGGAATCAGAGGTCGCCTTTTATTCAGTACGTTTACATGCACGTCAAAACTTCGATTATACTGCGATTAAGGCAATGCATTGATTTTTAAATCTTTCAAACTTAAGATGAGTGGAAGTAAAAGCATCTATTATGTTTTTACCCCATTTGTAATCTGACAACAAGGATTTGATTGGTCCTTCGGTACACTGACACTGGAATGTTGTATTCGTACTTTTGAATGAATATGGCCGTGTAGTTGTAAGTTCACTCTCCATAAAAAATACTGACTATTCTGCTCTTCTCTGGACGAGGCAAAAAAGAACGTTACCAATAAAGATCAGATTAACTCAACAGTTTCAGTTTAAGGACCTAAATGATGACACAATGAGCAGTCTTCACTGTCAGTCAGGGGCGTAGGCAGAAATCATAGTGTGGGTGGGCAGAGAGAAAATTGGATGGGCCTACGTAACCCCCCAAAAAATCCTTCTTGTTAGATTGAGACACCAATGTTACCTAAAATAGTTACCAATAGCACTAAGAGGAACATTAACAGCGTCACACAGCATCACACAGAGACCACTTACTCACAAACACACAGCTGACAGTGTTGCAGCCACTCTGTAGGCATTTGGAGATGCGGTGATCGTTTTTGTTGTACTCTTTTTAAACTCTGGGTGGTGTGGGTGCATGCAATATAGGTAAGCTCAAACAGGGGATGGTGATCCCAGATAATTGTGACTGGATGAGCACATAGTTTTTGATCGTGCAGCAATATAATCAAGTGACGTGGAGTCACGTCATGTAGCCGTTTGTACACAGACGTGTGCTGTGTTGCTGTTGAGCGTTTGTTTTGTTACTGAAATAAAATAATTATCAGCCGACGAAGTTGTCCGAGTGGAGTTCACGCGTCTAGACGAGAATCCGAGTCTGGCAATCCCTGTGTGGTCATTGATGAGCAATAGCCATCACAGTCAGTATAACGATATATCATGGAATTGGGAGCTAACTCTCACGCTGCTGCTGCTACTGATGTGGAGAGAGTCCGGGACTGCTGTGATGACACGGTGTCATGACTTGTCATGACCAAATCAGGAGACACTGATGTAGGGGTCGGTGTCTTTGTGGACAAAGACGGCTGAACTTGAGCTGCTCAGTGCTCTTCCTCCTGCTCCTCATGACATCTTTTTGTTACTAACCTAACCCAAACCTTCTCAATGCAAGAGCACACCAAGTGACAGAGAGATGGACGGATCACAATCTGGCATTTGCACAATGGACTGTCAGTCAAAAAGTCTGACCTATCATTATGAATATCATGCAGTAAACAAGAAGTAGAAATCTGATTTTTTTTATTGGTTCTGTGGTCGGATCATTGAAATAGAATTAACTGGCTGCTATTCAGTGGATGGTCCATCAAGAAGCCATCTGATCGGGGGGCCCTGAGTGCTACATGGGTGGGCCCAGGCCCACCTAGGCCCACCCACAGCTACGCGGCTGCTGTTAATGTTCCACATCATTACTGTGAGTTGTATTACAGGAGAAGCTGTGTTTTTTTTACCTCTGGGCGTAAGTGGTTAAGGCAAAATTTGCACAAATTCAAGTATGTTTATTCTGATTAACACACCTGGATTAGACTACCATTTAGTTGGAGTAAGATAATACATTACAATTCTTTGTTAACACTCGGAGAAGGTTGGAATCTTAATAATTATTAATTCTCTTCATGTATAAGCCTCATTCACATTTTTGGCTTTTTCGCAGTAGGGACAAATAACCGGAGTGTTGCGTGGATGTAAACGTAGGTACTGTAAAAAATCTATTTGGGACATCTTTGGGAAAAGAACATGCCCTATTGGTGCAAAAGTGGTTAGGATCAGGACTTAGGGGACAATAAATGGTGAGTGTTCAAACAGAACATTCTGCCCAGGACTGGTGTTTGACCAAAACAAGGAATAAAATAAAAAAAATAAAAAACAGGTAAAAGGGAGAAACAAGCCTGTTCAGTTTATCTTCTAAAGACACAAAAGGAAATAAATATTCACTTGAAAAGGAGGAACCTCATTTAAAGCAAATGAGGAAGCACAGCAATTTATTCCATCCCCTCTCCATTCATGTTACAGAGATTCAATGGAGCCGTGATGAAATAAATTGTCCACTCAAACCCACACATGGTTAGCCATAGACATCACTATCTCATGGCAACAGCCAAAGAAGCGAGGGAAGCTCGGTCTAGGGAAAAAGCAGCATCGTCATCAACACTTGTAACTACATGACAAGACAGATCCCACACATACAATCAAGTACACACACACACTGTATGTGTGTGTGTGTGTATCTGTGTGTGTCCCTATTAAGTTGGGTGAAAGGTAAAGAAAGGTTGACCCACCACAGAGTTGGTAGTTGTTTTGTCTACAGGTCTGTGCGTTACCTGATACTTCACCCTGGGATGCGCCTGTACGGCCAATGTTGGTGAGTAAGTGGTCGATGTTGGGGACAGGCTGAGACTCCACTGCGCTGTCCTCCTGGGACACAGTCTGAAACCAACACCATGGGAACACATTTAATCGTGGAAAACTGGACAAAAAAATCCTCTTCTTCCTGACAACGCAACGCAGCCCATAACCCATGATTTGACTTGATTGTTTTCAAACTTTCCACAGAATTTCCACATTCCACGATTTCCACAGCCCAACGCCTGCTGTAGGGTGGCATCTTCCTGTCCTTGTCTTAATGTCTTCCTTTCATTTTTTTAAACCGTTGAGTCCGTTCATCCACAACATTCGCTCTTTTCCTGTGGTTTTCTGCCCTGTATGTTTATCCAAACTGCTATCTATCTATCTATCTATCTATCTATCTGTTGCTACCTTGTTAATATTCAACTGCAATTTGTCTTTTTTCTTGCCTTAGAAAAATTAGGGAACAACAGTAAAACCAAGAATAAATCCTGCCACTGATGCCTGTACTCACCACAGGATCTCCATTGCCTTCCTCTGTGAAAAACCAGTCATACTAGAAAAAAAGACAAGAAATTACATTTTTGGTTTATAATATAAGGAAACAGCATAAGTGATGAAGATAAAGACAGGTTCTCTGCTTACATTTTGAATCAGCGTCTCTACTATCTTGTACTGGTCTGGCATGTGTGTCACCATGTGGGTCATATTGTCCTCAGTGGTGCGCACCAGAGTGGGACCAAACACGATGGCCAGGTTCCTTGGCTCCATCTGACACAGACAGGAGAACACATCATATTTGCATTGCAAGTCTTACGTGTAATTTAAGAAACTGTAAAGCTGCAAACCTTATTCTTCTCCGAATTTTCTGCCACAGTTTTTAGATGAGCTGAGAGGAATTTGAGCGTCCCATAATGGTGATCAGGCAACTCGCGCAGCTGTAAAGTAGCAGAAAAATTACAACAAGGAAGCAAACCTGATGCACATACCAGAGGAGAATTCTCTGCCTAGATTATGCTCTAGTAGACGCAGAATGTGTGAGAAGATGTTTGTCAATAATTTTCACTAAAATTGAAAAGTGTAACAAAAACTTCACTGCATTTACAAATTGGACCATGGGAACATAGGAACAAAGTGTTTACGGTTTATGGACGATAATTTTAATTTGTTTACTGTACCTCAAATGGGTGAATATTATCTATGAAACTCTAACTGAGCTCAAAGCAAACAGCAAAGTAGACATTTTAGAGTGAATTCAGAGGTACAGATACTAAATAATTTAACGTAACATAACGTAATGTACATGACCAAAGCGACTCACCAGTCTTTTGAGCACTTTGAGTCTCTCCACTGGATCCTCTATTCGATTGGCATCTATGAAGTCCGTGTACCTGTCTGCGTGAGGGATAGATAATTAAAACTCAAAGCATGGGTTGTTTGCTGGTAGTTCTTGTTTTTGGCCACCAGATGACAGTGGAAAAACACTTACCGTTAGTGAACAAAGGCTCAGGGAGCTTCCGGAAGAAAGACTTCAGCAAACTGCTGATGACATTAAGGTCCCTCCATTTCTATAAGAGATAAAAGATGGAAACAGGGAATGATGGGAGACTATGGAACATACGTGCAACATCCAGGGTGACTTCAACTGACACGAATCATGCACAACGGGAGAGAGACAGAGAGAAATTGTATTGTGAGAATCTGTGTGTGTATGGGTGTGTATGTGTGTGTCAGAACGCCTCACTTGCTTGTACTCCGGCTAAAACGATGCAAAAAGAAAACTGACATAAATCTGGAGAGAGCAGGAATTTTCTGTGTGAAGATAATGTTGATGTAAATTCAATTTGCTGCTTCTAACAAGCGGAAGACAGCATGGATGCACTGGCCACATTAAGGCAGTGAGCGGACCGATCGTGCCACACTCACGTCATCCTGGATGTCGATATCACTCATGCCCTTGTTGTTGAGCTCCTCCTGCATGTTGGAGATTGCAGCGTTGTTTCCTGGGACTCTGTAGATTCCCGTGTACTCCAACCCTCGCTCCTCCACCAGCTTACAGCAAACCTCCACAATCAGAGGAACAAACTACAACACACATGCACAGAGCGTGGTTTACTGCACATTCATCAGCTGTAGCTCCTTTGTTGTCTGTATCTATGCTGGAGGGGTTGTGAGTTGTACCTTGTTACTCTGTGCAGGCGGACAGTCGTCCAGTCTCACTCCAAACGTGACCCCAGCAGACTGCTTCTTCTCGAAAGGCTTCCTCATCAGCCCCGGTATGCCCTTCCTCCATGTTCCCTTATCCTTGGGAGGACTGGTGTCATCTGTGTTCAGAGTAACAAAACATGGTGAACGCCAGTTGAATCTGAAGAAACTAATTTTTCCTCATAAAATCCAAAAGACCTTATTGGGCCTGGATCTCAACATATCTGATTCTAGCATAATGTATTTTTTTTCATGGAAAACAAAATTGTGTGACATACTGACATACTGTCTCCTACCTTTGTGCATATTCTTCCTCTCCTGTTCAGGTTTGGGTGAGTGTGGACTCGTTGCTTTGGGCTCTCCTTTGCCTCCCAGCAAGGTTTGTCTGATGCTCAAGGACTGGCGTGATGGTCTGGGCGATGGCTCCGTCTTGTTACCTGTGGGGCTGGGTCGCACATGAACATAAGCAAAAATTGAGCTTCCAATCAGATGTAACTAAAAAAGAGCAGTAAATGTGTGAGGAGCTGGCCCCCCTTTCCGCTCTCTCCTGGATCCTCCCACTTACCTCATCAAGGTGTTGTACTCCTTGATTTTACGGCTGATGAGGTCATGGCTGGTAAAAGCCGCATTCTAAAAAAAGAAAGGGACAGGAAGAGACGGAGGGGAGAGGACACAGGACACAAAAGATGGTGGTTAAAGCAGGAAAGGAGCCTACTAAGGAGTCATAGAAACTTTACATAACCTGGGCTATCAGGTGACATAGGTAGTCCCAGTGGAATGTATAGTAAAGAAAGTGTAGTCAGGCTCTGAAAAGATGGGAAAGATGGCTTGGATTACTGTAAATGAGAGACTAGCCTATTTTAAGGCACAAGAAATTAGTTTCACATTACCAACCTGTGCAATGGTAAAGAAGCTGCTGCTGGATCCTAGTTTACATCTACTTGACCCACATCTGATTAATGTGCTCACACGAGCACTCTAAATTTACACATATGCACATTGCACATAAATACATGAGAGTTAGCCCTTTTAAACTCTGAGTTAACCACCCATGGGCCCATCTTCATAAACATAGGGTTTTATTGTGTTAAAGTGTAAAACACTCAGAGGCCATGGGAGACAAGTGTAAAATGTGCAGAGTTTAAGAACGGCCTTTTACGGCTGCTTTATGTGAGATTCCCCAGGTTTGATACCCATCATGCTGAGTTTAAATCTCTCCTTGCCTCATAGTTTCTGTCTTTAACAGAGATAAATGATTCTTATCCAAGCACTTCTCATTAAACTTTGACCTTTCCCATGGTGAAAGTATGTGAGCTACGTTAGCTACCTGACATTAGTGCCCCCCACTGGAAATACAAGGAACTGCTGTTGGTTCCACCAATCAAGATGTGTGTGACGTTAATATACACAATGTTCAAAGCTTAAGTCTGGTATGGCTCTCACACCTCCTCATCCAGGTTGCTGTTCTCTTGTATAACTCTGATCCAGGCCAGCATGTCCTCTCGGTCCTCAGCCTGGAACAGGTACTCGCAGTCTGACGTAGTCAGCCGTAGGACATTCTTACGCTTGGTGTCGCTGTAGGAGATGTCAATGAGACAAGATTTGATGCTGATTGGTAGGGGCTCGTCGACAGCTTGACAGTTGTCATGAGCCTGCCCCTCTTTTCTGTCTTTATAGAGACAGAGGTAGTGGCCTCTCAACACGGCGTACATCTGTTTCCAGGGACGCATACTGCCCCCAACACGCTGCAGAAACACAAACAAAGGGTTAAACTCTGAACTGTCTTCAGGCTTTGTCACATTCTTCAGGTAAATACGAGAAAAACAACCGATGATGTCAGCAGGAGAGTTGAAACGGGGAAAACAGGTGAGATGAAACGTACCGAAGAGCAGAAACAAGTTGGACAAACAAAAGTGTATATACATGTACTCTGACAGCTTCACTTTTCACACACTATGTTGACCTCTTGTTAGTGTTGTTCTACAGTACACACACCTTGCCCTTCTCTGTGCTAAGATGCTTGAAATGCAGTAAACCCTCCTTGGTGGCATCACAGAAAACATCTGATGTAGAATCTCTCCTGGAGCTGGAGTCTTCCAATGACCTGTCCACCACCTTTAAATAACAACATAAAGATTAACATTGGTTTCATTACATTTGCGCGTTCATTATGTAAAAAAATGAAATCGTGTCTAAATGACAGTTGAAAACCCACCATTAAAGTTAACATTAACAGACCAGACTAAAAAAGAGATCACTGAGATTACAATCTGTTTTACGAGAGACCTGGATAAGGTCGCAGCCATATGAAGTCTCAACAATTTCAAATACAACATGATACATAGAAATGCACAATAATACAGAAGACAGCTAAAGCTAAAAGCAGTAGCCCCTCAAGAAAAACAACAGCCAAGTCAACTCAGCCAATACATTCTTGATGATGCATTTAAATTCAGCAAAAAATATTAACATGTCTAGAAAATTATATCTTGAATATTATTCCATGCCCACAGTGCATCGTAGGAAATTTTCCCCAGATCTGTCAAAGCCCAGGGACATTAAAAAGCAGCTAGTTGGAGGAGCGTAGCTGGTAACTACAACAACAAACATGAAAACAAAAGCCTTTGAATCAAGTATATTTGTTTAAAAGGCATCATATAAAGTATAAGATACACTTTCACAGCTCTCTCTGTTTTGCATGAAATATTCAAATTTCAGCAGGAAGACTTTCAGATCATCTTTATCCTCTCCACGTGAACCAATGAGCCACAAACCTTCCATTCCAAAACACAGATTAGCCAATGACGAGGCAGGCAAGAACAAACCAACTCATAGAATTGACCCACCTTCCTCAGACCCTTCAGACCAGGCATTAAGGATCTCCTAAATGGGGGAGACAAAGAAAACATGATGATTCTGAAAAAGAATTAACCCTCAATAAACCCTTCATTCCATTTTGTGGCATCGGCATCATTTGTGATCTGACTCACCCTCTGCTATCTTCCCGGTAGTTATCCAGACCTTCATCGTAGGACTTGGACCGTTCTGTTTTAGTACCAGAATCTGACTCAATAATTGTGAGACGTAGAGAATCTATTAAGAGAGGGTGAAATAACAATTATTGATGCCCTTCACATGTCATTTCACGAGCAGAAACCGAGCTCTGCCTTATTGTTCTATACCTTGGTCATGTGACAGCTGCCGTCGAATGAGAGGAGACGGAGACCTGGGGCTGGGAGGGACGGAGGTGATGATGGGCGTTCCAGATATCACAGCAGAGGCAGGGATGTGTGTGCTGTCCTGATCAATACTGGGACTGGATGGTTCATCTAAGGACACAAAGAGAGGAGCCCCATAAAAATACATACTGACCATTTTGGGTGAAGATTGAAGTACTACGCCTTCGAATGTAACAGAGTTTCATGATTTTTTATCTATTTGCTACAGAGGTTGCTATCGTGTTTAAGACAGTTGATATGGTTCTCTCAGTGGTTGCTACATAGTAGGAAACGTCAAAGGAGGGGTCAGGGTAAAATGTTATGGGAAAACGCTTTTGGAGTAAACTTCAAAAACAACCTTTAGACGCTTTAACACACGTTTTTCCCTGTCCACAATACAGTCCGAAAGGGCATATCTCACAAATGCTCCATAATCTATTGAGCTGACTGACAATTTATCTTAAAACTGAAAAATATTTTGAGGGTAATAAATTATTCATCTGTACTATTTCAACCTGTATAAAATCTCTCCAGACAGCACTAGAACACATTTATAAAGTTGCAGGGAACAAAACAAAGGCACTGTCAGCTGATAGGCGTTTCCATTCTGATAAAACCGTACACACCTTTCCTTGTATATGTGCACACATACATGCTGGCACACACATAGACAGGCAGACAGACAAGGAAAGTCAAATAACATGACGGACATGCACACGTCACAGTCTCTGATATGCAATATCAGCAAATGGCAAGCCCTAAAAACAAATTATGAGAGGACTAAAACAGACCAAACCTTTCATTGATGAACCTTATCAGTGACTGTACAGGACGATTAACCCTGACTGTGTACAGTGTCTGTTCACTGTGTCCAGAAAATGTTCAGCTATATTACGTCAAAGCAAACACAGCTCTAGCAACATTATATTCTGAAACAATCCAATTCTCAAACAGTGAAGTTGATATATTTATGGCAATTTACATGTTCTACCTGTGTCTGCCTGACTTTGCTAAATACAATAACGTTTTTGTAATTTTCTTCTTTAGTCAGGGGAAATTAAAGCAATACTAAGGCGATTTTTATCCAAAAAAAAATAAAAATCTTCTTCCTTCTCTCCAAACTAGGCTGTGGACATTTTTGGAACATTTTGAAGTTATTCAGCGTTCAGTTAGCTTGTACATGGGCCTTTTCATGGAACCTTTTGAATCCTCTCAATTATTTCCTCTACATTGCAAAGGCTAAATCTAATAATACGCACAGCAGACATGAAATATAAACCTGGCAATGGTGTTTTGGTGGAGGGTGCATAGAAAAACCATTGTAATTACACAGTATTTTGCAGGATATTTTGCATTGCCAGCATTTAGTTAGTTCCAACTGAGCAATTTGATTGGTCAGGAGGCATTCCATGAATGCTGATATACAGTATAACAGCTTTTAGACGCTTCACTGTACATGGATTCCTCTGCTTCACTGTTCTAATCAAGAATCTTTGATTAGGACACCTGTGAAACACCACAAATATTCAAGCTTAGAATTTTTCTCTGGATTTGGGGGAAAATTCTATACTTTTCTTGGTTGTGCCATTAAATAAATTCCATTGTTATACTTGGGCTGTGCCCATATTGAGTTAAACCACAAAATACTGATTTTCTGCTCAACATAAACAGAGGAGACGTGACATTTTGCAAGTACTTCAGCATTATGAGCTGTGTTCTCTTCCTCGTACATAACTTTTGGCAGACACATAACGTGCAGCAGTCGTTCCACGTATTCCTTTGGAACTGTACTATAAAATCTAATCGAAGCAGAGCTCTGCAGGAATGCTCTTATTTCTCCATATGTCACAGTCCATTAGGACAGAGATGGTCTAAGGTTTCTCTTGCTTAGCAGCACTGGAAGATATATGAGACATTTAAGGGAGTGGGAGGAGGGCGTATGGACTGGAACAGTGATTGTGTGTGAGTGTGTACTTCAGGGCGAAGACGTCATGGTTGCCTGCAGCAGTGTCAGTGCATTCATACATGTTACACTGAGCTCAAAACACCAACTGTACCTTGAGAAACGCTGATTGCACCAAGTAAGAAGTATGTTTCCTTTACCATTTATATATGGGTCTATAAACAGGACTGCACATAAGCAGTACGAAGGTGTGCAAGCACGTCAAAAATGGAAAAAGGCTCTTCAGGAATGACGCCAAGGAGTGACGGCCGACAGAGAGAGAGAGATAAAGAGAGAGAGACAGAGAGAGAGAGAGAGAGAGAGAGAGAGCACATTTCTCAATCTAGCCTGTCACAATTGATCTACTAGAATTAGTGACGGGTAACAAGAAACTAAACCAAAAATGAGACCAAAACCAAAATACAGATAATCTTCTGGGCTGTCGGTATCGATATTTTAATTTCTTTCTTTTATACTGGTATGCATTTTTATATAATAATTATTAATAAGTGAATCTGGTAACCGGCATTTATGAGGTAACATGATGGACATTTTACTTCATTCAAAGTGCGTCATGAATTACCTCCTTAAGTGATTTTTGCCATTACAAATAGGACTTAACGTGGCTTACCTATGAATGGGATGGAATCCAGAGAGTCATCCAAGTTTTGGGATCCAGATGTTTGCCGTGTATCTACCAGCCTCTTTACTTGTGTGTCCCTGTGTACGTCATTAAGAACCCAATACACGCCTCCCTCTGCAGAAACCAACAGTGGTGACTTGGTGTGAGTAGTTCCTCCCTCGTTGTCATTGACAGCCAGTATGTAGGATGGATGACGATTGGGATAAGGTCCAGAGTTTTTGTCCCTCCTTAGGACCACTACAGTTGCATCAGGTCCTTCTACTTGACTCCCATTAGTCCTTATGGCAGTGTTGGTAGAAGTGGAGGTTTCTATGACTTTTGTTCTTTGGGTCAGTGCTCCGTTTGTGGTGGAGGGGCCAGAGCAAGAGGAGGATCTGACTGCCAGGCCAGAGTCCAACCGGCTCTCCATCTTCAGACTGTCAGACCGGCCCCTGAGCTGCAGGTGCTGTAGGGGTGAGGAGTAACCTAGATGGTTATCCATTATGGCAGCTCTTTGGTCTTTAAGAGTGTCTGTGATGTTAGTGGATAAGGCAGGCAATGTGTCTGAGATTGAGTGTTTCACAGGCAGACGCGATGGTCTAAGAATGAGGCTGTCAGTCCTAGAGGGTAGCACAGATTCAATTGTACCTTTAGTACACGCAGGAGCAACTCTGGGTGAGTTTGATAATCCATTCCCTCGCCCTTCCTCCTGTCCTGTGATGGTGCTGTTGGGTAAAGCTCTCAGGCCTGCTCCGTGCCTGCTAGCTCTAGCTTCCTCTCCCCTGCACAGCAGCAGCTTGTCCTCCACTTCCGGCCGGCTGTAACCTGCCCTATCTCCAAACACAAGATGGCCTGACTCCCCAGGGTACTGGCCCAGATAGTCACAAGACCGTGCCCGGGGTTTGACAACTCCTGCAGGTGTGCAGGAAGGCAGTGTGTCCTGGGAAGCACTTCGAGGCCAGTTCCTTGCTGGTACCGTCCTCTCTGCTCCACTTCCAAGCCTATCCTGGGAGGCACTGCGCAATGGCGTTATAGCTGTAGAACCTTGGCAACGTATACCCACTCCTCGGTCATGGGATGTGCTCCTCCTTCTTACCTGTGAAGCCATTGTTGCTCTCTGACTAGTGCTGGGAGGTGGCGGTGTACGTTGCTGAGAATACGCAGAGCTAGAGTTTGCAGCAGCACGCAAGCTGTCCAAGCGTTCCTGGATGGTGCGGCAGCCATAAGTGTGCAGCCGTTTGGAGTCTATATAGTCCTTATAGGTGGTATAGTTTCGCCAGTCAATGTTCTGGTGTGGAGAAGTGGAGGAGGCTGCAGGGGATGACGAGTAGTGATTGCTGTTGGGTGAGATGGCAGCGGAGAAGGTGTTGGGTGACGCAGAGATAAGAGGGGTTCGTACAGGTGAGGATAAGGTGTCAGGATAGATCTGCCCAGGTCTGGAACTTGAGGACTGAGGGTAGACTGGAGTGTCTGTTGAACACAAGGGCATGTACTGCGGCTGTGCAGCCCCAGGTACTGAAGCTATGAGGGGTCTGGGCTTAGCTGAGGCTAGCTCCACTGGGGTTCCATACCGGTTCTCCTCTGTCCTGTGGCTGGGACCAGCCCGAACTGAACGGGATGCCCTGTCAACTGGGTCAGGTGTTGCTACTGTCCTCACGTTCTCATTACAGACGCAGACTACTGTTTGAGTTTTTGACATCTGTGCAGGAGGAGGAGGTGATGGCAGAACAGGGATTTCTACACAGTAGCTTTTCTCTGCAGGCCCCCCTCGCTTTCCTAGCCCTTGACCAGGTCCTCCAGCAGTCTCAATGACGATTGAGGGCTCTAATGTCTGGGCCATGCCTGCAGACTTAGCTTCTATCCGAGGATAGCATATGGGCGGGGGATCTGGGATGTTCTGGGCATTTCCGCTGTATGCTTCATTTCCTTTGAGGTATGCATCTTGGGAATAAGCCTGCAACAGAGTAAGGGACATTATGTCATTATTGCTGCTGAAAGGTTGGAGAGCTAAGACAGATCATGTTAAACCAGGGGAGAACAGGGACCACCAAAACCTAAATGATATCTATGGAACATGGAGTGCACTTTTTTTTTGTTCTGAAGGGTTGCGTAAAGGTTTTATTTTTTCAAATAAAAAAAATTAACTTCAAGCACCAACAACTCAAGGACATCTACTACTTATTTTCACGACTATTGACACCAATAATAGGTTCAGTGAGCCTATGAACCAAATTTACTTGGAAATTGTGGAATATTAAGAAAATGTGACACTGTGATGGCGTCTGCAGTCTTCTATGCTGTGGTCTGTTGGGGCTGTGGAAGCACTGAGAGGGACAGAAAAAGACTAAACAAGCTTAAGATTGAGCGGCTGGCTCTCTCTTGGACTGCACTCTGGATTCATTATACAATCTGAAAAGAAAAATGTAGCGCTGTTTTTAGAGTGTTTGAATATATCTGTCAAAATATTCATATCCTGTCCATATATCTGCTTGAGTGAAAGGTGTATATAGAGTATATAGTTTGTATGTTTAATTTGTCAATTCATTGTCATATTCTATATTTTATTTTATTCTAATATATTTTTTATTCTATTTTTAGTGGGTCTTAGTCTGTGTTTTGTCACTCGCCTCTTTTTCTACCTGTACTATTAGCGCTGCTGTAGCATGTGAATCACATGCTAGTCTTAAGTTATTGAACAATATGTAACTAATACTTCCTCAGGCAAATGGACAGGCTGTGAAGGGACACGTGCGCTCCACTACGTTCCAGCCATGCATAGTGGGGTCTTCAAAGCACACAGCAGCTGATCCCTAGCAGTACTTTATCTAAGTTACCTGTACTGTGACTGCTCATTTACAGTGAAATTAAGGTATTTAATAAGGCTCCTTGCTGCTCACATTTTGAAGGTAGAGAAGAAGTCCATACTGATAAAAAACCTTTGTGCGAGGTGATGACATTATCAGCAAGGCAAATACTGCATTCTGTCACAGAAACACGGACCACGACATACAGCCTGTATGCTGTAGTGTATTACTCCAAACCAAACACAAGCAAATCTGTGCTAAGAGTTTCTCAAACCTTTACTGGGAGATAGAAAACAAAAGTTACACCACACTGTGTAATTGACGCAAATCAAACAGCCAAGAACAGCAAGGAAAGCAGCAAAAATATGAAGGAAAAGAGTACAGAGCGGGACCAACATAATCCTGTAGATCAAGCCGACAGCACTTTACCCACCTTTGGCACTGGAGAGTGTGCCCTGAGGCACGAGGAGAGGTTGAACGGGGGACGCCTCGGTCTGCCGCTGCCAACTAACGCTACTTCTGTCAGCATGGTTCCACTGTCGCACTAAAAACTTACAGTAAGTCACTCTCCTTACTTTAACTCAGAAAACCACTCAATTGTTCACGCAACCTCAACCTCACACATAGAAAATTCCTTATTGCATATTGAATGCACATTAATCCCCCATCCTTGCAGCCCACAAGCTCTTGAGGAAATGAAAGGGAGAGAGTAGTCTTACTGGACTTTAATCGAAAGCGCTCTACCTGAGGTGTCGGGTTACAGCAACACAGCTGCTGCCAGTAATGCACAAGTCATACAATTAAATAGGGAACAACTTCCTGACTGTAAAATTAGAAAACTTTTGGCTCAAAGATACCTTTTTTTTTTTCTCTGCGTGCATTTGTTTTTTTCATTACTAACCTCAACATATTCCAAGGGAAGGCAGCTGAATTTGGTGTTTTTAGGTGTTTTCACATCTGGAGTTCACATAAGGGTTGGACCTTTGGGTTTCTTGTTTTAAAGATATCAAAATTTAACACCAATTTTCCATGAGTTTTTTGTTGTAAAATTTATCTTTTTTTGTTAGCGGTGTCAAGGATTTTCCATAAATGGTCTCTGACCTGGTATTTCAAGGGAAATGATGAATATACTACGAGTTAGTGTGAGCGAGGATTTCATACCTGCAAAACAACTTTAAGTATTTCAACAGTTCGGTTGGTATAATCCAAACATGACCAAGAGTATGGTCTTGATCTGCTCTGCATGTTAAGTGCCATGAGATAACCACGGTCGTGATTTGGCCCTACAGTATATAAATAAAAGTGAAAAGCTGCCATATTGAGTTGAGGTTCTACTGTTGGTGAAACACATCCAACAATCATTGTGACAAGCCATTAGTTAGGATTGTTTCCATTCTTACCAGAGCTGTGATATCCCTGGAAAACTGCAGTCCACAGGTTAGAGAAGGCAAGCAGAGAAGAAAAAGGAATAAGGAGAAGTAAACAGGTGAAATTAGAAAAATAACACAGCCGCTGGCAGAGGGCAGACTAGAAAAAACTCTCACCTCAGCACAGGCTAAAAATGCATCCAGTTGTGAAAAGAGGCTTCACAGCGGAAGGAATGGAGGAAAAACAAGTGGAAGAAGAACTGAAGTGAATTTCTACAATTTTTCTGTCCCTCTCACACCTGAGTGCATTCCTGCCATGTTAAGACCCCTAATTTCATGTTTTAATCCACTATCATAATTTGATTATTCATTATTCATTGATTTCATCACATGTAATGTTGGATTACAAACTATTTTAACTGTAGAGGCCAGGATGGCTTAAGCATGTAATTTAAGGTGAAGAAACATAAGCACATTAAAGACAGCAGGCAGCATGGCTGCAGCATCTATACGGCTCAATCCAATATCCGACTTAACTCGGCAGATGGGTCCGTTCAGGTTTTGGATTCAAGGAGGCTTTGCTTGAGAGCAGATGAGTCTTACTTCAGATTTTCCATTGTTTGCTGTCACTGACTGATTAAAAGCTTGATCAAGATAATTGCAAAATACACAAACTATTTCACAAAAGTTTCCAGCTCAGAATAGCAGAGAAAACGGCACACAAAGACATAGACTGCTACTGCATGAATTATGTTTCATTTCTGCCTGATTCAAGTCCTTTTCAAACAGTGGGTACAAATCAGTACAAAAACTCGATAAAGGCGTTCTTTATACTACCCCTGCACCGTTTGTCTTCGACAGTCACGTGATCCCAGTGAATATGCTCCATATTGCCCTCACTCTCTCTCTCTTTCTCTCCCACTCTCTCAACACACTCAGATTTTTCACTCTCACCTGCTGGCCATTACGTCTTCGCCCTCCCCCCCTCTTGGGGTTATTTAGCGTTTCTACGGTACTAGGTCTGACGCTCTCGTCTGCTAAGATGCTGCTCTGTCGTATGTTGACTTAAGGACAGGGTTTGTCAAGTCAGCTGACTGCCGCTTCACGCCTCAAAAAGTGAGAGCGCACGATGTCTCTATTTCAATCTCAACTCTGCAGCATCAATATCATTTTCTGAAGAATAAATGAATTTATAGTATCAAGTTTCATGAACGCTGGTGTAGAGATACTCCATGATGTTCTCTCTTCCTTCTTCACGTGTTAAGGTGATAAAAGGAACAGGAGTTTGGATTTTGTGTGAGGGTGATTGAGTTTTTATTGTAACAATAGCACAACTATTGAGAAGAAAAACAAAATGAAAGTCCAACATTTGTCAGGAAGTCATGATCTACTTTAAAAACATAAATCTGGCTAATGACAGCCAGATTTTAAAGGACAAAAATATCCCTTGTTAGCAGATCAAAACCAGAAATTAATGTTGACGCATGATTTCCTCATCACAGGGAATTGCTTTTGTCAATGCCTTTATCCTTGTGAGTGCTCAGACACATTCCAAAATGCCAAAAGCAAGCAAGTCTCTACGGATTTGGAAATTTAGCGACACAGTGGGATCTGACTCAGTTCTCAGCTCAAAGAGAGAATTTCGAAATAGCGTGTGGCTACTGGTTTGAGGTGGACCGGCACTGTTTTATTGTCCGTGGAGCTCTGGACCCTGACGGATGGCGTGGGCTGACTGTCTGCACTGCTTAGCTCATCAGCCTGACAAATGTCAAGGCGGGTCCGACTCCACTCCTCAGACATAAGTTGTGCCCATAAGTCTTTTTCAGTTGTAATTGAGCCTTGAAAAATGAGGCGTCTTATATTTGGATCAGTACGGTAATATTTCTTTTGCTAATTTTTACAGATGTGATGTCACAACAACTGACTTAGAGAACAGAATAATTTTCAATAGCATATGTGAAAAATGTCACACTGTACAGCCATGGAATCGCACTTCCTGTTCCACGTGAAGTTTTTTGTGGCCTGTACTGGCTGTGATTAGTACTGCGATTTTCCTGTCAATTCAAATGCTAACATTCTGCGGGAAATTCTATAAACACACAGTTGCATAACAGAGAGAGAGAGAGAGAGAGAGAGATTGAGACAGAGACACACAGAGAGAGAGAGAGAGAGAGAAAAAGAGAGAGACAGAGGAGAGAGACAAAGACAGAGAGAGTGAGAGACAGAGCGAAGCATCATTTTGTGCCTGCTTGTAATGTTTGCTCCTGAAAGAAGGCTTACCAGCTGCAGAATGTCCTCATCCTTTGGCATCACACACAGTTCCAATGAAGCATCACTGATGGGTACAAGGGTGTGGGAGGGAGAGAGAAAGAGAGGGAGAGAGAGAGGTAGAGAGGTTTTTACTGTATGAAATATAATTATAGTATTTATTAATTACAGCATAACTGTGAATGAAGAGTACATGTATTAATGTTCACGATAAGGAAATTCTACTCTCTGAAGACTGAATGTGTGCTTCCCCTAGTAACTTCCCCACATCTGCTGTATAAACATCTTAGTTGGCGTGAAACACCTGCATGAGCCTCCTCAAAGAGAGGCCGCGTCTTGTACTGAGATTATGCAATGTGTTGTGAATAACCAGGGAATTGCTTCGTGGAAAAATATGGAAAATAAATTTCTGCAGACAAAAGAGAGCCAGGAGTTCAAAGTTAAACCCCACACAATACGATGAGTATTTGTCCTTACGATTAAAGGAAAACAATGCAATTTAGATGTACACATGCAATGAATCAACAGGACGCTCTCCCAGCATAAATGACGTTTGGCCATTAATATGTTTACATGTCTGAATAAATTGATTAACAGTGCACATAATCTACATGTGTTACTTCCATTCGTGCCAATTTCAATAGTATTAATGAGTTTAAATGACATTTAAAAAGTAGATGTATTATCTTCATCTTAACTGACGTTTAAAAGTGGACATCTATGTACAGACTGATGATGACGATGATGATGATGATGATCGCATCCTTACCTGTTTTGGATCAAGGCTATGACTTGGGAGTACGTTTTTCCAATGATGCTCTCTCCATTCACCTTCACTATGCGATCCCCTACACACAATAAGAGGACACAATGAATTGACTGATTCATCCACGAAGATATTACCGAAGATTTGCCGTGCTATACGTCGACAAATGGGTGGAGTTGATAACATTGCTCTGCTTCCGCTGACATCAAGCGACCCAACACTGCACTGCAAGGTTTTATAAAATACCAAAATATATGTTTGAGACTCATTATCTACGGTTAGGATAAAAAGGTATACCTAATTTCACAAAACAATAAAATACGGCACGTGCATTCATGAGAAAGAGCATAAGAGCACACACATACACACACTCAGCATAGGACCTGAAAGTTAGCTTACATACCATTACATAAAATCTCAAAATAAAATCTAAAACATTTGGGTTTTTAATAAGAGAAAGAAAGAGACCACCTGTCCTATTCATTATCAGGTTTTTGGAGATGTGGTTCGAATACTTTTTGCAACAAGGATTCAAAAAACCTTATACCAACCTGACAGATGGAAGGAAGGTTATTTTTCCTTTATTGCAACAAACAACAGTCTTTCCAGCAAGTACAGCACCAATATGGTCCCCAGATACACTACCAAATCTCCCGCATGCCACAGAGAAAATATTCCAAGAATAATCTCAAACCTTGAACGGTAAAATTCTTTCAGATCACTCTGAACTATTTAGTTTGGGTTTTTTGGCCCTACTTTGGACCGAATCAAGAAGGGCTAATAAAATACGACACTCTATCCCATGAACAAAGTTCGCACATAAAGAGCTCCAAAGTGTGTAATCGTGTAATGAAATGGAAAAACCCTGACGAAATGCCTGACAGTTTGTTTATTTTGAGGAGCACATGTGAAGATCTGTCTCCATTCAACTTTTCTGCAGATGGCCATCTTACAGGAAGACAGACGAGGAGAGATCAGGACAGTAATTGGATAATTGTGGGAAAAACGCAGTGCTCGGGCGTCTCAGGAGAGAGGAGGGAACAGATAAAAGGAGAGAGCTTAGCGGGCTTGCCCACACCACTTAGCTTTTCCTGTAACACACCGCGAACATGGCAATAATGCTGACAAAGCGTCCGTAGCTTAAATGGGTTTGGGTTGACGACACCACTGCAGGGAAATAAAACTGAACTCAGAAAAAGACAACATAGATTGAAACCTCCACAAATGATTCGTGTCTTGTACCTCATATCTGTTTGCAGCTTTATAAGCAAATACAGACATGAGGAAATCTTTGAGGTCAAACGTGAGACAGACCTGATTACTCATCACATCTACTTTTTATCAGAAACTAAGTGACTACAACATTTCTGTGGAAGCTGTGTTTATGAACTACAAGTGTGTGTACCTGTACAGAGTCCAGCTCCATGGGCAGGGCCTCCTTCTTTCACTTGCTTGACGAAAATGGTGTCCATTGGCTCCAGACGGTTCCGCTGTCTCCCTGGCAACGAGAGAGAGAGAGAGAGAGACAGAGAGAGAGAGAGAGAGAGAGCGCGCACAAGCACCCAGGTCATTGGTGGAACAGTCAGGAAGAAAGGCAACATTATCACAACTAGGACAGACAGCACAGCAGCAGCTGGACAGGGACAGATATTGTCTATAGCTTCTCTATTTGACTATGAATTTGCAAATTTAGTGTTGCCATGTTAGGACAATGCAGAAGATAACAGCATAAAAAACAGGAAACAAATGTCCCCAGATGCCCTGTCCCCTGTTAAGACTGTCATGACTGATTTTGACAGCAAAGGCTATGAAGTACTTCATAGCCTGAAATAATTTCTGTATTACTGAATCAACAACAGCTGGAGTAATCACATAATCTTTTTAGTCATTTGTCAAGTCAAAATGTTAAACATTTTCTAGTTCTAGTTATCAGGTAAGAGGACTTTTACTAGTCTGTTTTGTATTGTAAACTGGAAATGAAGGTGATCAGAGTATCCATGTATCAGAACATGCGATACTGTAATTATTTAATTTATTATATGTACTGATATTTAAATTTCAAAGGATAGCAATATTTATCGTCATGACTCAGCACGCTGCCCACATGCTTTCTCCTCTAAAGGCTGTGGGCTCTCATGCATTAACTCAATGTGTGATGGTGGCTTGTCATGCCCTTGGCAGGATGCTCTGCTACCGCCCTCTTGTGGCAGGAAATGATGCTACAAAACAACTGAATCTTTGTTTTGAAACACAGATACATTTATACATTATTAAATTAAAACATCTACATTCACTGCCAGTTGAAACACCATGAAAAAGTGATATTTTCTTTAAAAACAAAAAATGATGGATTATCACTTCACGTCATATTTCTATAATCAATCATTTGTCCTGATTCTACTGAACATTGTGCAGTCCTTGGACTCCACATTGCTCTGTGGCTTTAATGAGCTGTGGTTTGGCTCTGGTCCCTGACTGCACAGCTGGGCCCTGTTGTGTGGGTCAGCTCCTCCCTCCAGCCTTGTTTTGGGTTAGATAATGTTATTCTAAAGAGGGCGGGGCCCTACACACATTAACCCTCACCTAGTAACCTACCCAGCCGTTCTGTGTGAGGACAGACAGAGACATATGTTACACACTTTACGTCAATTATCTGTATTGGATACAAACCTTTGGAAAGATGGAGCGATAGACACATGGAGAGAGAGACGCTATGTTCACTTTCTAAAACTTTCCCATCACTTCAAACACAACAATATGGACTGGAAATGGACTGCATTTATATAGCGCTTTTATCCAAAGCGCTGTACAATGTTTGCCTCTCATTCACCCATTCATACATTCATTCACACACCGACAGCCGAGGTCCACTTGCTAGTCAGGAGCAATTCAGGGTTAGGGTCTTGCACGGGGACCTTTGACATGGACAGGCAGGGAGATCGAACCGGCAACCTTTTGATCACTAGGCGACCACTCTACCACCTAAGCCACGCTGCCCGAATATGTGTTTGTGTGTGTGTGTGTGTGTGTGTGTGTGTGTGTGTGTTTGTGTGTGTGTGTGTGTGAGAGTGTGTGGGTTCAGATGCCTATCTCTATCAGGTCTGTTCCAGCAGAAGAAAATGAAAATGGGAGTGATTGTGGAATGGAATGATTCTGGAACAAAAATGTCTCCCCATAGTGTGGGAAGGTCGGAGTGTAAGAACACTTTAAATAAATCTATAACAAAACTGCAGCTGTATTCAAATGCACAGCATGCTTCACCATCAACAAGGAGCAAGCTGTCACAGAATAAAATAGTGAAATCTAGTCTTCCTCTGTCCAAACCTGATGAAAAGGCAGACATTTGCGGGTCAAATTTGAGGAAAATCCGTCTAGAAACAACAGGTTGGTGTTCAAGGTCTGGATTCACTAAAGACTTGAATCCATTATGTGGGAACCATTCAAAATGCATTTTGTGTCTTTATTGGTTCCCAAAATCAATCCATGAAATGTTTAATTGTTGTAATGTTACCACTATTCTTCTCTTTCATATGTCTGTAGGGTTGTTGATGTCAGGGCTCTCAGCAGATATTAAAGTAATAAACATTAGTTTCATGTCTTGGCTTCTTCTGATAGTTATTGTAAAAAGAGGGTGTAAGGTTGAGGATCTAAAAATGAACCTGTTAACTTCCGGAGCTGATATTGAAGACCTGTTGGAAGAGATAAAATGTAATCATATCTCAGCCATGGAATGAGACAGGAAGCTGAGAACTGTTGTAAAAACATAGACTCTGCTCAAATAGCTGTGTAGCCCTGTCCTTGCCTCCTGGTAATACGTAACAAACCCACATCCTTACCAGTTTGTGTAAGCAAACAGTTAGACAGTGAAACAGCTAAAATGTTTGTCTCTGATGGACAAGTCTCATTAGACCAATCACTGGACTTTGTGGCTTAGGTGGTAGGGTGATCACCTAGTGATTGAAGGGTTGCCGGTTTGATCCCCAGCTGCTTCATATCGAAGTCCCTGAGTGAGATCCAAACCCCAAATTACCTCGGCTGTCGGTGTGTGAATGGGTAAATGTGAGGCAAACATTGTAAACGCTGTAGAAATGCAGTCCATTAAAACCATCACATCTTTATGTCAGAGACCTAAACCTAAGCAAGCCTGCAGGTCAAAAACCCTCAGGGGTTAGGAACCCTATGACACATAGACGGCATTCTCAAGCTCTTAAATAGTTCCACGTTTCCTCTGCGTCTTGCACCACCTGTACCATGTCAGCAGATATACAATAGAAACACAACAAATCATTAAAAGGATTTGACTGCCATACGTTTTCCTTACACATCTGCATGTTTTGGTAGCTACACTGTATGATCTATCTACAACCTACAAACTAAATGAGGCAGCTGTGGTATTACCATAACTACTCTAATATACAGCAGTTCTTTTCATCTGACCCACAGGTCGGATGTTATCAACCCTTCCCCTCTGCTAAAGTGAACACTTGTGATGTTTCTAACACAGACATACACTCTTAAATACTATCCCCTCTCCTCTGTAACCACACTCTTACCTCCAGAAAAAGATAACAAAAGGTCTGAAAGGGTGTACCAGTTTACCTTCTAACGCAGTCTCTGACCGTTTATTGGCTTAAACGGGGTAAAATGAAATATTTAATGTATGTGTAAACTTGCTGAGAAGTTTATGGCCAAGTGCAGGCTTGTGGATCCTATGTAAAACTGATCCATTACTACACCGCTTCCAGAATAAAATAAGGGAGTAAATACTAAAACATGACCTGAAAAGAATCATCAAGGACATAGAAGTGGATGGAGTGAGTGAGACAAAGACAGAGTGAGAGGGAAAGGAAGGAAGATATAGAGGCATAGAGAGAGAGAGACAGAGAGGGAAAGCCTGAAAGAGAGACAGAGAGTACAAACTTTCAGAGACAACTATGTTGGACCAGGCTTTGTTACAGAAGGTGGGGCATTAAAAAGCCCACCAGAGAATACTGGGGAATTTTATTTGCTTGTGCTTCATTCCCTCTCCAATCCATCATGGGAACGAAGCAAAAGCTAAAAGGAAAAGGAAGCAAAGCTAAAATCTGCAGCAAAAACTGTTTTGCACCCAATGAAAAGCAAATATTTGAACAGATGGAGAAATTTCTTATGTTGATCTTCTGGCTGTGCTGAAGTACCGCAGTTTCACAAGCGTAGCATAACACGGCTTGTTCGTATTTCACCCTTAGACAACTTGCTAAAATATACGAGAGTGAGAGAGGATGGAGGGAAAGACGAGGGAAAAGGAAAGAGGCAGGAAAGGAAGTGTGATAGACTTGGTTTGTACACAACCACAGAGAGTGGAAATAATGTGCCACAGCTTTTCATTTTCCGCTAACATTATGCACCTATAAATCAACGTCTGCCTTTGTTTATCATATATCTATGTATGGATGCGTGTGTGTATATTCCTGGAGGACCAAAGTGTTTCCAGTGGCAACACCACCCCCCCCCACCTACAAATACCAACAGCCTCATCACACATTGGCCCAAAGTCAAACAAATAAACTGCACTGTGGCTCACCAGGGCGGCTGGAGGAATCCAGTAAACTAATTTTCACACTAAAATAAGATATATGGTAGCATGAAGTCTGAATATCCACATTTCTTTTTGTCAGCTTCACGCAAAACATAAACAACAAACAAAACAAATGTTTAGGTCAACAAGTCTCAACTGTGGAATGGCAGAATTTCCATACAATGATGTTAGTGAATGAGGTTTGCTTTTATCTTCCCACGATATTCAGATGAAAAATCAGCTTGGGGGAGTTTTCCAGCATCCAGCAGCACTCAGGGGAATTACGGTGCAGCTCAATCAGTCCAATGGCAGTTGAGCAAGGTAGTCGTGGCAAGTTAGCCAGCGACAAAGAATGTTGTGGCTGGGGATGCACTAGCTAGCCCATCCCCACCCCTTGTTACGGTCCAAAGGGCTGTATCATAGCAAGCTGGAAGCAAGCTAAGTGACGTCCTGTGGCAGCAGGGGGCACTCCAGGTGTGATCATTATTAACCGTCTACTGAGTGAAGAAATTAGTTGTTCCCGTGCCCATCAAAATATCATACATCTGATGACACAAGTTTTGAACAGGTACTTCAAGTTCATACAAAGTGTAATCCTGTCATAGAGGAATGTATACAGATACTTTTCCTCCCGCCTCAGTGGGTCCCCGTGTTATTTTATGTTCTGGGGCCTGTGGTGAATGAGGCGAGTGGGGGTGTCTGTGGAATGTGACATCCAGGGCAGAGAGGACGCCAAGGGACACTTACAGGAATCCACCACTTTCTCAGTTTCCCCGTTGAGAGCCCTTATGGAGGTGAGATTTATCATAAGTGTTCCTCTCACCCTCTCTTAACCCCAGATTTTTTACTTTCACTGTCCACTCATGACATAAAAATTCACTGAATCATACCTGACCCATGTGATCATACCTGGATCCATTACAAGACAAACAAAAAGCGAAAGATCACCATCTGACTGACACAGCAGTGTTTCTGATTAATCTTTGTCCTTTTGTGGACTATCGCTCAGTACTAAGGGCACTTCTATCATATAACAGTAGCTACCAGGACTGTATAATATGGAAAAAAACTTTCCATAGATAATATGGAAATAACTATCATTTTTGCAAATACTGGTTGGATGATGCTGTAATGATATGTGATGCTATTGAAAATTCAATGTTTTGTTGCAAATGTGCATTGCATCTGTGGTGCTGTGATGTGGCGTAGAGCAGCTATGCTCCGGCGCTCATGCCGGGCTGCAGACGTGAGGGAAATACTGAAGGCTGGAATGATGAGCCGGATGCTCCGAGGAATGCCGCGGCCTTGCCAAGCTAACAGTGCAGCTCTGAGGAAGAGGAGGAGAGAGCTGAGCCTCAGAGACCGCAGACTACAGAACGGACCACTGCAACGTGTTACTTGTTCACTGTATGTAGCATTTCAGTACATACACCTGTGTTACCTAATGGAACCCAACGGCCATGAAATAAAACCTTATGTTCAGGTTTTGTTGACATTGTGTCGGAGACGTGGCAGCTTCTGTCCTGGATTTATACAGAAATGTGTTTGCAATGTCCACCTAACAGGAATACAACAGCTTCAGCAACTGACACATTTGCCAAATTTGCCAAAGCGTAAAATTAAAGGGGATGTGTTATACTATATAGTATGTTTGCCTTTACTTTTGTTGTGTAATGTGGAGCCCCCCCCCACCCAAAAACGACCTGCTGTGCATGAGATAGCATCAAAAGTATAGGAGATAATCTTTCCAGTACCGGAGCTGCATTAGCTCCAGAAGCTGAGACTTCAGCTGAAACAGACAACCTGAAAGACTTCGAGTGCAGGATGTTTCATTGTTGTTGTTGTTGTTGTTGCTTCATTGCTTTTACTCTTCTTAGACTCTGAGTTTTTTCTCGTCATTGTTTTTAAAAATTCTGTGTAAAGAACTTTCAGTTGCCTTTAAGTTTGAATGGTGCAATAGAAATAAATTTGCCGGGTCTTTTGATCAACTTATCAGCTCCCATACTGCTACAGACATAATATCATTTAAAACTCCACTTCATGGTATACCATGATGTTATAAACCGACCAGTTTAGTTTACTTGGATGTGTATGTGATTTAGGACATGAAAAACAGTATGCTGTCATCTGTCATGACATCGCTTTCATTACCATTTAGAGCTAATTTTTCCCCACAGCAAAGTTAAAGCTCAGAGAGGTGTACAGAAGCTTTCTGGGCTTACCTCGGCTACCACTGTCTTCATCCTGCAAAACAAGAGAAGAGACCAAAACTGTCAGAATACTCCTGGGTCCTCCATCAGTGAATGATGGTGGGTGACTTGAACACACATAATTGGAAAAATTGTGAGTTATGGACGAAGCCACATTAGAGCCATGCTTGGGCCTTTTCCATCTCCTCAGCACAAAAAAATCTAAATTTTGCTCCATATCCGCATAGTGACCTACATCCTTTCCTTAAGACTGGACCCTCTACAGGCTCACAGTGAACTGTGACTATTCAAGAGTTACAGATCTTAAGGATAATTACAGTTTAATCTAATGAGTGTACAAGGATGAGGGATTGATGTTTTGGTTTAGGTTATATAATGAAAGAGCAACTCGGAGTCTACAGTTTGAGCCAACTAGTTAAAATTTTAAGTTTTAGTTTGAATAATGAGTCCCAGAATTAATGTTTCAAACAAAGCATAAAAAAACTCTGCTATGCATGGAGTTGGTCAGAGACAATATTAATATTATCAATAGTAATATGTGCAATGGTGGTATGAGGGGTATAAGATGCTTAAAACTGTCAGCTGGGTTATTGTTCCTAGAGCCCTCAATCTAGCTCCCCACTACTAACCTATTTTGTGTAGTGTAATAGTTATATATCAATGGCATTACAAATCTGTAAAATCCTCCCTTCAACAGAAGGTTTTACAAGAGGCAGATTAATCAAAGTTATTAGCAAAACCTCATATTATGAGATTAAATGACAGTAACCCTAACCAAATCTTGGGATAATGAAGACGAGAATCTGTCCTTGTATTTGATTGAAATAAATGTCTGAAATGACAGAGGTTTTTGTTCAGAGGCCAGAACGACTTCAAAGTACATTTAAGGACAGTAAAAACACACTTCAGAAGAAAATGAACACGATTTATCCTGGATTATTACTAAGGAAAACTAACACTGGGAATATCACCATGAACCTCATGAAAGCAGGTTCTCCCATGACAGAAAAACTGTAGTATGTAAGGTATCTACCTACAGCCTGAGTCTGTACCCACTGGGAGACAGGAAGTGGTGTAACATCAGGATTAATGCCAAAGGGCAGCTTACTACTGATGTTAGCCAAAGGACGGCTGGCAGATTTCCCAGGAGGGATCAAACAAGTCTGAGAGATCTGGAAAATTCGCCTGCACGTCAATTACAATCATCCTCGCTCTGCACGTTACTGTAGCAATTTGTTTGAAAATTTGCACTTTTAATTTAGTGTCAGCATGGCTGTTTGATTCCAACATCTGCACTACATATAATGTAGTTGTAATATTTTGAAAAAAAAAAGGCCAATATGTTATGAGAATAACATCCTTGTATTTTGAGGGGGAAAAATAAAAAACGGATATAAAGAGAAATCCAAACTTTCACCCGTCTCTCTTTCTTTTGAACCCTAATACTGCGTCACAACAAACACGTATCCGTAAAGAGTTTTTCGTATTTACAGTATGACTTGATATCTAAATGAAATATTTAATGATTCATTTTTCATAAAACAAATAAAAGACGTGCCATTGCAGTGAACTAATTTAATTTGTTTGCCTTTTTTGTCTCTATTTTTCATGATTTTCCTGACAATGTCTTGAAATAAGGCAGAGCATCATACTGGCCTTACATCACTTAATTCAACAAAAGTGTATTGACTTTAGAAACAAGAGAAGCTTTTCTGCCCCCTCTGTCTGTCAGAAATGTTTGAAAAATGACTCCGCTTTAAATTGTATAGGAGGAGATGTTCCGTCACCTTTAGAGAGTTGTGGACCGCAGACTCTGGGGGGTAGACGATGAAGTGCCGCAGTGTGAATCCAAAGCCCTGGGAGGTCCGGCGCAGGTGTAAGATTTTGGGTCCTGGCCAGGAAAAAGCCTCCTCCTCGACCCCAGGAGAAATTGCGGCCGACATCTCGCTCTGATCATGTCCATCCTTCTGCTTTGCCTGGAGGAAACAAAAACACAAAGATGTCAGAGCTGATGGTTGAAACTTGATGTTAACTATGGAACTGAATAAAAAACAGACAGTTCATTCCTTAATTCACAGAATTTTGGACTTCAACTCCCCAGTTTCAAAGATATTCTAAGCCACTTTACCAGGTTACTACATGTTATGGACCATAAGAGGAACCCATAGCATAAGCTGTAATGGTTTAAAAGAACGATGAATGAAAGAAAAGCAAAATATTGAAAACAACCTAAGAAATGACAAATACAGTGAGTTATGAGAGAGAGAGAGAGAGAGATCAGAAATATTAACTTGTTGATTAAGACGTTTCACAAGCCTCAGCTCAGCTTTTTTGGACAATAATCAAAATGTACAATCTGGAGCATCTGGAGCCATTGATAATGGGAAAGATTTTTGGGATTTTCAGTCTTTTCTTCTTTATGACACCATCTGCCAAATGATCTCTTTGTCATTTTATCCATAATGGTACCAGCCAACGTTCCACAACAATACACATGGCTTCAGTTAATGCACTTTTCGGGGCTTTGCAGGGCTATTTGGCATGTTTGCATGACGACAGACTTAGCTGCTACATTTTTGTGTGCCGAGTGTGACTAACCCAGGATAACAACAAGCCATAAATACTTGAGGCTCCCAACTTATGTAACTCATTTAACTCTATGTTTAAGCCTACATAACAACACATGCTGTGTGCCAGGCAACGTGTTCCTGTGAATGAACTAAAAAGATGTTGAGGGGGGGAACAGATTAAGGTGGTAACTGTCATAACTGTAGAAAATACAGCGAGTCTGAAATCTACTCATTCCCAAAAATGAAAGACATACAAAACATAAAATGAAACAAAGGTCAAAATAATACTGGGCAAAATAAAATTTAAAAAATAACAGTAAAGGCTGTTGAAATAATTTTTAAAAAGATGTTGCCATCCAATTTTTTGGACAGTGTGTAAATGATTGCTTGTACTATGCAGCAGAGGTAAGATGAAAACACGAAACCATTGATTAAAAGTATCAAGGCCTGTAAAACGTAAAACAAGCTTAACTGCAGTACACTTGGCTCAAACAGCTGCGTGTTTTCCCTTTTACACTGCACAACACATCTATGATCTCTGAGCAAAACACACTGCATTTTGGAATGGCTCATTTCCAGGGCAGCTTCAAAAGTACTGTAATTAAAGGAGCATACTGCAGGTACAATACCACTAATGTAATGCCTCATACATTTGAATAGATCACAGCCTATTGTAGCCAAACTGCGATTTCCATTTGAATCCTGCTAATTGTGAAGAACTAATAACAACAACAAGATCATAAATCAATCATATTCATTCATTCCCAAAGATTCTTAGCATTGAAAGAAATTGGAGCACACGGCCAAATTTGGCTTGTTTTCACCTAGAAGTCACTGTGACACTTCCTCCATATTTTCTTAAGTATGAGCAATATTTGGATTTGCTGTAGCCTTAAATACATTCAATTAAAACACAAAAAATGTTTCATGAAAACCAAATAATTATCACTATTCATATGCATTGTGAATTTGCCAGGTCCTGTTCTCATATCAAAATATTTGCCTTAACATATAACTGCATTGTTTCACAACAACTTGATATGATGGTTTGGATCCTACAGCCACTGTGTCTGTGTTCAGACTTGTCACATCCATCACCACAGTGAAGATGGAATTGAACCGCCACAGCCGCAGGCTGTGCGTTAGCGGTTACCGCGAACATCATTGCATCATAGAGCCTCAACCCCAAAACCCAACCCGGGGACCACACCAGAGCTGAGGGGAGAGGGACAGAAGAGGGGCGGAGACTAATCGAGGCTCACTTGGTTCTCAAATGTTTCTTTTGATTTGATCCCATGCTTAAAATTTCATGTTGTATTGTGCAATGCAACCCATTAAGCAGAGTCACTTCACTGCTACATACACACACACAACACACACGCACTTTGCATTACTCTGTGTAGAGAAAGAAGAAAGAAAGAAAGAAAGGTGCTTTATTGAACTCCATAGGGAAATTAATTCTCTGCATTCTCACCCATCCTCAATGAGGAGCAGTGGGCAGCCAGCACATGCAAACACAGGACAACAGCGCCCAGAGACCAACTCCAGATCTTCCACTTTGCCTTGGTCAGGCGCAACAGCAGGAGTGATTAACCTAATATAGCCACGCAGACATGGGGAGAACGTGGAAACTCCACACAGAAAGGTGTGGAAGTCGACCCCGGGATTCAAACCCATCTAAACCTGTAGATGGTCAAGTCTCTCATTGGCACCCAAACATTTGGTTGTTGCCTGTCCTTTGCAAGAAACTTGAAATAATGATTAATCCACAGTGAGCTATGAGATGGTGGATTGGAATCCCCTCTTTTGTTTATTTCTGGTGTTAGTATTTCAAAATGAGAAAAGCAACATTTATTGAGTAACATGATTTAGTGGAAACAGAAAATTTGTCATCTTTTGTATAATTTACCAGACAGCCAACGGCAAGTTTTGCCCAGCGTTTCTGGTGGACACTTCTTGTCTATAACTCAACCCCGATGACCTCACAAATCTCTCAAACCATCTTTTCTCTCTCTCTCTCGCCCACTGACCACAGGCCACCACCGCTCCTTAACTTACTCACCATCATCCCCCATCATACCATTGGAAAATATGACTTTAATTCCCCTTCATCAACCTACAATGTCCGTCCATTCAGAAAAGAAAGATGTACATTAATTATGCCGTGGCTGCTTTTTTTACATTAGGAAATCCAAACAAATATGAAGCTCTACCACATTATTACAAAAGACATATTGTCCTTTCGGTGAAGCGTCTTTCACAAACCTCCATAGGGACCAACAATAAATGAAACCTAAAACCCAAACACAGACATACTCGTGTTACAGAGGATATCAGTCAGTGAAACAGGACTACCCTGCTGCTGAAGAGCATGATGACGCACACAAAATGCCTCAGACAGCACAACAAACTGTGGCCCCCCCAACCTCTCCTCCCCTCACAAATAGTTTCTACGCAAACCCATACACTTCTGCCAGGCACTAATAACGGCAAAATACATATTTTGGGTAGATCACCAAGTCGCAAGAAGGTTTCATTTATTTAAATATATATTAGAAAGAGGAGCACTCCGACTTATGGTAATAGTGTTGTGCCTGCAGTGTAATGGGGTAATTACGGTAATCCTACAGCTGCCCCATGCGGCCTCATGAGATAGTCAGTCCCTACAGAATGCAGTGTGTTTAGCCTGAAGAGATCGTACAAGTTGTGTACAGCGTAACCACAAAAACCTACGTGTTTGAAAACCAAATGTATTTGGTTGTTTGACGTTACACAGTCGTACTGCTGTAAAGCTTCTTTTAATTACTGTTGTCTACATATTTTTACTTGCCACTTTTACAAAAACTTAGACTCAACTGGTATCGCTACAGCTTGCTAGTCCATAAATTACAGTTGGGATTGTGCAGTCCTTAACACGAGTCATCGAAATATTAAGCAAAACTCAATGTACAAAAAATCGATAAATGTCTTGAATACTTTGTAAACATCAAAATTTCTTTACTGTGACGGGGCCAACCCCCCAGATTAGCGACAGAAAAATCAACATACAAATTGTCCTAATTTATATATGTCATTTGAACACTTCATGCAGTCGTAGTTTCAGATCATGATATTTGTAATCTCTATTTAACTGCCCTCACACCGCATCACAATCAAACGTATTCAAATTTCTTTGATTTCTTGCTTTCCGTCCTCCATTAGCCTCACCCTTGTTCGGACACAATTCCTTCTGGAAGCTTCTCTGAGCCGAGCCCACGACACACTGCGGTTTGAGCTGGAGAGTCCGAGTTCCACCTCTCCCCAGTAAGCTCTGGCCAACAGCTGGAACCACAGGCAGTACGGCTCCGACAGGCAGCCGTCCACCCCAGCCAGCCGAGCCCAGGGACAATTTCCAGAGGAAGGAGAAGTAGAGAGGGAGCAGCACCCCTTAGCATCCACATCCACATCCTTCAGGTCTGGACAATCCTTCAGAGGAACCGTCTTACAGCCTGGAGGAATACCATTCCTCTGGGCCAGCATGGCATAGCCAAATCTGAGGTGGCAGACCTAACTATTCCTGCTATTAGCCCTGTAAAAGTATCCCAGAATCTGTTCCTGGTCTACTCCCAGATTCAGGTTGTCACCATCGTCCTCCCTCGCTCACCCCGGCTCCGTCTTTTACTGCCTGTTCTGGTCTCGGCTCGGAGAATCGGGGCTGTACCTCAGACACATGATGTTTCCACTCAGCTGAGAAAAGAGCTCAGCAGCTGAACACACTGCAGAGACTCCAGGCCGACTGAATGACGCACCCACCCACTCACCACACTAAACTCTCTCTGAAGTATGCTCACACACACATACACACATCTGGCCGGGCAGTCTGTAGTGAGTTCTCTTCCTTTCCTGTCTCCTTCATCTTTCTCCGTCACTCACCTCTTCTGCAGTTGGACTTTAAATGTTTGAGCTATTGGGGCCTGGCCAACACGTGCAGACATTAACGGATTCATGTGCCGAGGTTAATTAATAAATCACTGGAACAAAACAATGGATGAAAGGATGCACACAAACGTTCAACAAGGATTCAAAACATCAGTAAATCACCGTATATCCAATTTTTCTTGGCAATAGCAATTTAAAAAAGGGGGAAAAATACCTCCTCTTTGAGCCATTACTGTCTGTCTGACAGTAACTGGTTAGCAAACAACCATTATTCCATGTGAAACGCAACTGCTGCAGTGAGGTGATGTCACTTGTTGACATTCCCAGACAAATCGACATGATAATGTTAGGAGTGAACATCTTTTACCCTTGCTGCTGTTGCGGTGTCAGTGAATCTGTCTGACTTCAGCAAAACGCCTGTTGATGATCTTCCTCAGACTTGATGTCTTTTTTAACAGTTCATACTCATTCATCCTCAGTTTGCTCTCTTTTCCTGTCTTTGTCATTGTCCTTTTATTTTGGTTTATCTAGAAATCAAGACAGGCTAACGCAGATAAGGCATAGTGTGTGTGCCTGTGTGAAATCTATAGGCCATGAAAATGTGTCAGTTACCCACCAACCCTCACATGGAAACAACAAAGGACCTCTGCTTGGGTGGCAGGCCTGGTGTCACTCTGATCACCAGGAGTTCTGACAATTTGTAGTGGGATATTCTAATGAGCAGTGATTTGCACAATTTTAAGTTGGGGTAATCAAAACAATCATTTAAAATTAAAATCTCCAAGTTTTAGAGATAGGACGACCTTCGCTTAAGGTGTTTAACTCTGAATTAGAGCCAAAGAGAATGTGTATGTAAATTTAAACTGCATAAGTGCCTGCATTATTGTGTAAGAGGCTAGCTATTCAACCTGAGAGAATATCTCTTGAATTTGTTGAGATGAATAAGTTCCACAGAAGCTTGGCGACTGTCTTTATTTAAAGATGAGTGAGACGATTGGGACCTGGAGAGACTCGGACTTGAGAGCTTTCAGGGAAGACCAGGAGCCAAACGGTAATATTTAAGCATTTGGATACCTCTAAATGCGATAACTGATAATGTATTATTTGATTCCTTCACCATGAATAAAAATAAAAAGCAAGATAAAGAAGAAGTGCAATCATTCTGAATCCTGGTTCAGAATTTATAATTTATTCTCTGGCCTAATATACATATCTTTCCTCAAAATAACACACCAACAAACCAAGTGATGTGAAAATATAATCTTCTTGACAAAGGAAGTAAATATCAATGTAAGTTAAGTTTTCGTGTTCAGTTCTTAAAGCAAATGAATGTTTGTCCAAAGCAATCACAGATCACACGTTCTGTGAGATGGTGAAAACGTTAACACCAATCTATTTTGATTGTGAGGAACATATTCCACCTGTGGCAACCATGAAAACAACATAAGGATCCCAGGAGCGGAATGTTCCCTCTCAGCGTTTGGTTATGAGCATCTTGTTACCACATCCACTCAGCTCACTTTAACATGTGGTCATCTGTATGGAAAAGACAGTAGAAATAGAAGTGGAAGGCAAGACAGAGTTAATGGAAGGCAAGACAGGTTAAGTCATGAATGCAGTTATGGATACCAGCACTGCACCAACTGCTATTCCTAAGTAAATAGTTATATGAAACAAAGGCAGCAAAACATCGGAATATACAAAGTATTCTTTAGAATATAAGTCCTTTTTTACATCAGCGCTGGACAGACATCCAGAGATCTGGGGGGAAAAAAATAATTTTTGATTCTATCCACCATTATGCTAAAGAGGCCAAAGTGGGTTTTTCCCTGCATCATGTCCAACCTGCACACCAAGGTTCATGAAAGTCTTATTGGATAATCCTGCTGACAAACACGCAAACAGACAAACCAACACAAGCAAACCCATAACAACCTTGGCTGAGGTAAGAAGTCACTGCTGTGTTTTAAGTCCACGTTAACGTAATGTTGTTTACGTCAAATAATATAGGTCTGACCGTTAAAGGGCTTGAAACCACATCATATGTGTCCGTAAATTCCTTTAAATGGAGAACGCATGACGACAGACTCGGAAGCAGGGTGGGGAAACATGAATAGCATTCCTCTTGGCTAGGAAGTGGATTCAGACACAAAAACTACACACACTGCCAAGAAATATTATCCTGTTGTCGTGGCAACAAACCAGACCACAACAATGCCGACCATTGGACTCGGGTGTTCTCCGTGGGCAATCATGTGACTTCACAGTTTGGTTAAGTGTGTGTTTGTATGTCAAGTGTGAAGGGCAAGAGGTGCCTGAAACTACTCATCCATTTGACTTCCTCTGGAGGGCTTTGAGATGCTTATTCTCCAGACTTACTGCACATTAGAGTTAAGCTGGGATGTCAGAGCAGTGAGAGAAAGGAAGGATTAGTGTGTGTGTGTGTGTGTTCTGGACTTCGCCATGCTGTTTTACTAGTAAAGGAAACTAGCTTATGTTTTAATGTCTGGACAAAATACACATTAAGGCCTTAAGGATATTTCAGGTCATATCAGGTGTTGGATTGCAGTGAGGAGATGAGTCATATTTTGGTGATATTCAGCTTACATACCCATGCTGTATACGCAACTAAAGGTAACATGGTGGAACAATGGCTAGCACTGTTGCCTCTCAGTAAAAAGGTCCTGGGTTTGAATGCTGTGCTGACCCTGGTCCTTTCTGTGTGGAGTTCATGTTCCTGTGTCTGCGTGGCTTTCCCCCAACCAAAAAAACATGTGTTTTATGCTAATTATTCTTGCCATTTGCCTTTGACCAAGGCACTATGCTGTAGGGCTGGAGTTTGGGTGCCAGACTGTGGTTGCCGACTGCTTCTCATAGATAGGATGGATTGATTGCGGGGAACTCATTTAATTGCATGCAAATATAAATGACAAAGACTTCCTCTTCTTCTACATATTGACGGTGGATAACAATGAATGAAGTTGTTTTAGTGACATCATTTTCCCATCAAGGATCATAGGATTTTTGTTAGTAGATAATAATACATCAAGATAATACTGATTTTGTTTACGGAGTGTCATGACACAGATACTGTCGTAAGAATGTCGAATTGTGTCCTGTACCGTTCGGCTGAGGTGTTGCCAATTTAAAAATACTCTGCTTTGTGTCAAACCGGACCAGACACATACACAAAAAGTCTCAGGCGTGGTTCAGGTTTGGAATGAAAACTTTATGGCATACCTACAGTCTGTCATGCTGGGCCAAACTCAAGACAAGACTTGCATTTTCAGGCTGGTTTTAGAGGTGAGATTCAAGCTCTGCTGTTCAAACAGAGTCCAACATGAATAAACAACAATAAAATTAAAAAAAAACAAAAAAACAAGACCCAGGATACGCTGGAGGGATTACATCTCCCAGCTGGCCTGGGAACGCCTCGGGCTACCCCAAGATGGGTTGGAGGACCTGGCTGGGGACAGAGAAGTGTGGGCTGATCTGCTCAGTCTGCTGCCACCGCAACATGAACCCGTATAAGTGACAGAATATGGATAGATTGATGGATTTGGGCAGTATTTGTTTCTTTACACCTTCAGACTGTGGCTGAGGTGTAATACGAGAAAAAGAATGTGACAATGTGCCAAATCATGACTCCACTCCATCATTTATTCCTTTACATTTAAAACATTTATCAGATGCGCAGTAAAGATAAATACTCCAAGTCAGAAAGCTAAGAGCCAAAGTTAGCTTACCTTAGATGTGAAAGTTGTTTCAGATGTTTACATTGCTGCTAAACACAACACCAAAAAAACAGGTTGCATCAAGATGCCATTTCATGTTAATCCGCACAAATTTTGGAGCTTTGGATTTATTAGATGATTATCTTATTTGTATAAAAATATTAACACGGACCCAATATCTGACTTTGTCTAACAGGACCAATGAAAAGGGATTAAAAAGACAAGGCTCAAAGAAAAACAATATGGAATTCTGACGTCTCCACGTTGTGTGTGTGTGTGTGTGTGTGTGTGTGTGTGTGTGTGTGTGTGTATCAGTTTATATATGTGTGTGTGGCAGGGAGGAGGTGAAGAAAAGAGAAAGTCTTGCAGGATTAAGTTTGATTCAGGTTTGGCTTTACAGGGCTCCCGGCGGGTATAAGATCTAATCTGGATATGCTGCATCTGGGCTCGGCGAGGTATGGCTTACTGTAACAAAGGACTGACTAATGAGGGCCCCCGCTATACACCCACTCCAATGCACACCCATGAAGACCTTCATCATACAGCCCTCAGGGGGGACCGAGGGCCACAGACCTCACAATCCACAATCGTGGTGCAAGCAGACTGACAAGATCACATATTGAAGCTATTGATTTATTTGGTGCACAGATTAAACGCTTTAATATATTTGATGTATGTATGTATGATAGATAGATAGATAGATAGATAGATAGGGTACTTTATTCATCCCCAAGGGGAAATTCTTTCGTTACAGCAGCAATCAAAGAACAAGAATCAACATCAACGTATGTATGTTTGTATGTATGTATGTGTGTGTGTATGTATATAATGTACATATATATATTATATTGTTATATTGGTTGGTTATATTTTTAATTAATTGTGTTATATGATATGATATTGTTCTATATATTCTTTTGCTTCTTTTATCATTAATTTTGTTGTTTTCGTTATTGTTGGTGTTTTGTTGTTACCAGCTACTGGATGACTTGAATTTCCTTAATTTATTAATTAAGTATCTATCGGTCTATCTATTGATCATAAACGTTAGAAACAGCGAAACTTCCACTTTAAGAGAGAGGACTGCATAACACCGTACGTCTGGAAAGTCTGCTCATTGATGAAATGCATGTATAGATGACATACTCTGACTACAACCTTTACACACACAAATAAATGTATTTCCTATCAGAAAATCTGGGTTGCCATGGTTACTGAAAGTTATCTTGAATTTTTTGAGTTTTTACTAAGGCAATATGGTGTTTAAGTGATGTTTGAAAGAATGATTAATTTAGTGCATTACTCACAGTATTGTCAAAGTTTTAACGTGCATGTCAAACTACTGAACGTGTAAGTGTTATGAAACAAGAATGAGTCCTGTTGTCACATGTAAAAGCTGTTATCAATCAGGGATCAAAACATGACCCAGTTTTGGAAGTTGACACTTTCTTACAATTTAGGACATATCCAAAGGAAACATGTCTCTGCAGTGACGCAACAATTCCAAAAGGTTCTACAAAACAAACTGCCTGTAACTCATTTGAATTTTTCCATCACATCCATGACACATCAATGAGTGACTACATCACTCCTACTCCGCTGGCAAAAACAACCAAAATTCACAGTTTGCTATGGAGACCATCCTGGAAGCTTCAAACCTCCACTGTGAGCTGAGGAAGGGGAGAGAAAAAGATATCCAAGAGAAAGCTGAGACTGAACGCTCCCACCTAAAACTAGAAGTTCATACCTCATGGTCCAAAAGCCCTGCAATTATGGCTCCATATTTCAATGATGAATTCATACAAGTTATTCCCTGAATCAAGGCCAAGCTGCACACCAAATTTCATAGCATATATAATTTGTTGAGATATCTTCCTAACAGCCAAACCAGAGCAACAACAAAACCTCCTCGGTGAAGGTTACCAATGGGGAAAACAAAAGCCCTAAGCCCAGGGGGTTCACGTGAGCTTTACATATTAGTGAACAGCCTGGTGTAGGAGCCCAGCTTGATCCGAGACAATTGTCTCCAGAGGTCCCCAGACACTTCCAGACAAAATGCCTGTGCCAATCAAGCATTCAGTAGCCGGTTCATTCACTCCACAGCAGCTGCTCTCAGATGGGGAAAAAAGGAGAAAATATGCCTGTGATGAAAACCCACCCCAGCTCAACACCTCTCTCTGCTGATGGTTAATTATTGCATCCCTCCTACCCACGAGACAAGATTCCCTCAGGGAGAAACCACATGGTTAAGAGGAGGTGAGAGGAGAACGTGCACCAGCATTTAAATCCAGGGATGTCACTGCTGATTAATCCACTGATTATCTGAATCAAGTAGTTTGTATTTTTATATGCATGTATACTGGATGTGTCCATCAAAATTTAATAATTATTGCAAGAGTGACAAGTGACAAGAAAGAGAAATTCAAACTCAGAAGTCTGAATCCCAAATAGAATTAATTTTAATACATCATAATTTGGCCAGTAAGAAACCCCCTCCTCTGCAAAAACTCTCATTGTAGTTGAATCATTGTAGTTGCTGGGCTGAATTTTTCAATTATGTGTTTTAATATCTCATAATATCTTAATATTTTGTAATTATTATATAATTTAATAAATTAACTATATAAACATTTTTTTGAGGTTGTTGTGTTACAATACTGTGTGGAGCCTTCAAAGGGGAAAAAAAGAAAATGAAGGGTTCAACCAACTGCATATAATACAATTGTACAATAGCAAGGAGCACGGTCTGTGTATATCATTATAAAACTGTATTGATGGTACAGTGATATTGTATTATATTGATCACATCTTTGTCAAAGCAAATGCTCAGAAGCTTAAAAGCAAACAAATCAGGCTGTATCCACCCAGAAAATACCAAACATCTTGAGCATTCAGCATAGCTATTTTGGAAGGCTGGTGAAATATTCACAACTCCCATAAAATCTGCACGAGATAGTGGAGACGTTGCCCCAACTGACTCTAAAAATACTCTTTAACAGTGATGGATTATAAAATATTCATCTTGACATGATGCCTTTTGCCACATCTGGTACTCTCTACAACATGCAGAGGCTGAAACATGGGTGTTTTTTAAGTCGCTACACGCTGCAGACAATAAGCAAATGTTATTTTGATTATCGTTGATTAGCACTCCTCTCAGCTGCTTCACGGTATTGGGCCACAACATAAAAAAAGGCAGTAGAAAATCACGATAGCATCAAGTTCCATTTCTGTCACAGCGTAAAAAGTCAGAGGAAATCACTTTAGAGGAAATCACTGCTGCTACTCTGTTATACCATCCTCTATTTAAATTGATGTATTTTGTTTCACTTCACTATCCCCTTTTCTGCCGTATACCGCAAATTTCCACACTGTGGGACTAATAAAGGAATATAATATCTTATCTTATCTTATCTTTAGGCATTCATGTGGATGTGCTTTTAGAGGCTTTCATATGTGTTCCAAGGATAGGTCAATTAAAAATCTTACAGCCCCTGGTAAATGAACAACAAATATCTCAAATATGCTCAAACTGACAAAGAAAAACATCAGGTACTAAGTTTGGACATTAATCTAACCCAAATCATGACAAAATCGATCGAGGATCAATTGAGATAGAAATGTGAATAAGCATGTATCAATAGTATCAATAGGATTCAATCATTCCCCAAGTATGACGCATGTCTACATGTTCCGTAGGTCCATCCGCGTCCATTCTACAGAAGAGGTGCTTCAAGCAGACCTTCATGCCAAATATCTCAACATGAAAAACATAAAATCAATATCAGTCACCTGGTTTGAAAATAATCATCAGATAAATCATTACATTTTGCTGAAAATATCACTTTAAAAAAGCTACACAGGAAGGATGAGTCTGCATGCATATTTGTCCCACCCCTTTTTCATTAGAGATATAATTTTTTTCATGATGTTTTAAGTGTGCTTTGGTAGTGTTAACTCCACATCTGATCACAAACATTCAGCCAAATGCACTTTTAGACATTTTAATCTGCAAACTGATGGCATTGCCTTACTCAAAAGGCATTTGGTGGACTAAAACAGATTTAGAACGGGACATATCTGGTATTGGTTATGAAGAGAAGCAGCCAGCACTGATGAGGGCGCTTGGACACACCCATTAAACAACATACACACACACACATACACAGCCCCGGGCTGACCAAGAGCTGTAAATTACATTGCTATTACGATCCAGCAAAAGAGAGTGAGAGGAGGAGACAGACAGAATGAGAGAAACAGACAAAGACAGAGAAAGTGGGAGGAAAAGGGAAATGTAATAACTGTAATGTGCACTCTGAGTCATCGTGGATGCCTGTAGCGTCTGATGGAGGACTGCTGGTCCTTGGAAACCACTGTGGTGCTTTTCTCTGTGTACATCAGGCTTGAGATGGAGCACATGGATCTGAACTCCCCTCTTCCTTCCCTTCATCCTGTGCTCTCTTGCCAATGGGTGTGTCCTCTGAACTCCCTCCCTTTTCCAGGCACAATTTATTACAGTCCATTGAAGTTAAATGACAGTGTCTTCATCACATGAGACACCAATGAGCATGCCAAGAAACTCACTCAGACATCGCTTTGTGTCTACACTAATATTTGCAAAAACCAGGGGCAACGGCAACATAATCACTGCTATATTCCACATTTTGCATCCCAAAACTTAAAAATGGAGGCAAACAATGGAAGGGAAACACAGAACATTATTTTCAAAACAAACGGAGACGTACTTTGTGAAGCAGCCAGAGAATGATCAAGAACAAACAACTCCTATGACTTGGTGGCAATAACATTAAACGTGCTCTTAGGTTTAAACAATAGAGTTATTAAAAAATCAAAAACTTGAAATGGAATTGGCGCCAGTAGATTTCCTTAAATGATCAAGGTTGAGATTTTAATTTTACCCAAAAACCTCCCATATTTTGGTCAGTGATTGTGGCAAAATTTGTCCCATAAAAAGTGGATTATTTCTTATCCTGGTGTAGACATACAGATCATCATGGTATTTTTGTGTCAATATAGCCTTGACTCTTGTGTCACCACATAGAGAATCAAACACAGCATCACTTAAAGCTGCACTGTGCCCGGGAAAAAACTCAAATTGAACAAGATTCACAAAATAAACGGATACAGATTAATTTGAGCTACATCTGAGGTTTACTGACATCTCTATCGTGATGCTGACTGCTTTCTTGCTCTTTTCTGAAAAGGCGTTTCCTTGTGAGCTGGTTTGGCAGCATCTCCTAGAAGATGCAGATTTGATTTACGGCCCAAATAAATCTGTGGATCTGCTCAACTGTAATCAGGGAGCTTTTACGGCATCACATCTGTGTTGCTGTCTAATGTCAGCTGGTGCTTCTCACAAAGGGGAAGAATCTCTTTGAAAACACCCAGGTTGTGGGCCAGTTATGGGCCGTCAATCCAAAGCTAGAATGTGGCCGACTCCCCGGTGAATAAAACTTTGCTGAAGTTCTGGAATGAAGTTCGGGTGTTCTGCAACAATGCACAAACTGGATAAGTGTTGGAGAGTGTGCAGGAGGAGGAAGAAACAATCCAGAAAAAAGTTATAGAGCAACAGATATATTGTACTACACTGCTAACAATACTGTCCAGCAAAGACGCAATTAACCACAGAGTGTAAATAGATGTGGCTTGTCCCCACTGGAATACAATACAGAAACTGAAGACAAAAACCAAGTCAATAATTATGTGAGAAACAGGTCAACAAAGATGAAATGCAGACTGGAAAGGGAACATTGAGGCATTGGGAGCTAAGAAATAGGTTGACGGTTCAAGGCTGTAGCTAACAACTGCCAGGTCTACCGTTAAGGGTGGAGTTCAAGAGAATTCATGAGACCTGCTGCAGACATTGAGACAGACATGGGGTTTATACAGGGCAGGGCTGGTGTGACCAAATAGTAATGTCCTGTATTAGCTGTGGAGAAAAGAATGTTGTCTTTCAGCTGAGGAACTACGTTACTTTGTGGAGAACTGTTCCCTGCTGGTCACGGGTTGACACTTCTCTCCAGCGTGTTTGATGTCTATTTGCATATGAACAAAAAACAAGCACGTGTGATTTATTGACACCCATCATGCAGCCCTCTGAGAAGAGTCCATCTCATTTCCCTCAACGCAGCCCAACACCAAACTAAATGAAAGCTTGCTTTCTCTGCTGACTGTTTACCCGAGCATCATCCACTTTAATGGCTCTTTGGACCTTTGCTTTCTTAGGTTTGCTCCATTCTGTTCTCCTCATGTCTGTCCAACAAACCGTGGTTATGTAATAAGGACATCAGCCAGATGAAGTGAAGAAAGAACTATTTAGCTCTCTCCACCTCTCTGCCTACAGCGTGGAGCAACTCAGCCATGATTCATTGGAATGTTTTCCTCCCATGTTTGTCCAGGGGGGCAGAGACCCCACAACCACAGGGCTGACAAGTCAGTTCTGTGTGCTTTTCCGTCAGGCCATATCTTCTTATTCTACAGTAAAAAGAGTGCAGGCAAGTGACACATGATGGCTCACAATCAGATAGGCATTCTGTTCAACGGGTGCAGCAGTTTTTTTATGAAATAATATTTTGATAGATGTAAAACTTGATTAATTCTGGAAACAAAAAAAAAACAGAGAGGGGGCTTCCGGGTATCTCAGAAATAAGGACTGCTCAAAGGCAAACAGGGTACAAACCTCCACCAAGGGCAAACACATCCATAACAAATCCAAATCACTTGTTCCTTGTGCTATGCACTAACTAGCCAGCAAGCAAATTTGGTAACAATAAACTAATACCATTATGATACAACACATTTTTGCCACAAAATAATGTTCTTTTCCACTTAAAAAAAAAGGAAACTTTAATTCTTGCCTCATCACAAAATATGTTCTCAATGAACCATTGGTGTAGCCACACAACATGTTATATTTGTGATGAACAATTGAAATATTTATCTCAGTACTAGGCTGAGATTAGTCATTACTGTTGTACCACAGCCTACTGTTGATAAATGTATAGACACGACAATTTACTTCACATTCATTTTATATTCTGTGGTAGAGCAAGTCCAGATTGTAGTCCAGATGGTTTCAGTGGCAAAATCCACAGGGAAGGAGGAAGGCCAAGACCGAGTGAAAGTCTCTGAGTAAGAGAGGGTATGTGCGTGTGCGTGAGAGCGTCTCTTTGTGTTTCACTGAGCAGGAGCAGCTGATTAAGCCTCAGATCTGTTTTCTGTTTCTAATATGTTGGCTGGAGTTTTGGTGATTTCTACTGGAGACTCTGGGCACCAACACAACAACAATATCACAAATCTCATAGATTGCAAGTCCGAGCAGCAATGTCAGAGTACAAAGGATAAGGTGACCAAGCAGGTAAGTACAGTATCAGAAAGAAAGCTCACTATTGTTTTAGTTTCGAGACAATACAAGAGGGAACGGGACGTGACCTCAAGAGAGAGCAGAGGACCATGAGCTAACAACCACAAAGCAATGTCCACTGTCAACCCTACAGACACAACCACGATAATCCTGTTAAAGATACTAAACTGAGCAGACCTTAGTGAGTCAATCCTATTGAAAAGAACATTCAGGGCTCAAGAGCAGTGACGGGATTCACCATTCATCTGTTTGCTCTTGTTCCAGAGTGTGTCAGTGTTTAACCTTCTTTTGCTGTAAATAAACCTAATGTAGGTGACACGTTTTCCACCGAAAGGATGTTAAGTCTCACATTTACCCTTCACAAGGTCATGAGACCTGACCTAAGATGGCCCTTTACCCATATATTAATGTCAGATATTCTCTTGTCACTATGAACGTTTACATGTGATTAAAACATTGATTATTTTGCTATTAAAGCAATAAATCTGCTTTTCCAGTGTCTGTGTATCAGTATTGATTCACCTGAAGTAACCTGAAGGTAAGCATTTTTGCAAAATCCTATTGTGTTTTACGAGCCTTCATTTTTTCTGTTGTGATGCTGGAACAGAAAAAATTCCTGCATTATAGAAATGGAGGAATGCAGTCCAGGTTTACAAGCTGTGTGTTTTACTCAATAGTTAACCATTTTAACAGAAAAACTTTCTTACAATTGCATTTATGTTATTTGTATGGGGGGGGAGGGGAACACAAAAAAAAACCTGTCCATATTGTAAATATATCTATTCACTGACCTATATGACCAATAATACGCCAACAGTATTTTGTAGCACATTTAATAAAAACCTAATCTTGCCTGGTAGGAGTTTCTGGAAGTTATCAGGTAGAGTGATTAATTTCCCACACAACCGGTCAACTCTTTACAGAGGAAGAGCAAGATACTGTATACCCACCAAATATACAGTCACTGAAAGGACTACCAGTCCTACTGCCAAACATTCTCTTGGCACGTGTAGTATTCACCTGCTTTCTTGCAGCAGAGCAACACGCTCACACACACAAACACACACTTACACAAACACATGGAAACACATGGAAGCAGCGAGTAATTTCATCCCAATGGTTCTTTACATGGCACAATAGCTGCTCTTCATCAGTGTGTCATTATGCCGTCATGTGGTTTGATTTACTCCATATTCTCTCTTGCTTTGACGGTGTTTACGATCGTTACCTGGATACCATAGTACTAATCCCTGCTTTCCTCTCTCACCCCATCTTAACCCCCCCCCTGCTCAGGTTTCACATTACGGTGGGTGAAATTACACCTTGCACCTTGGGTCAAGGGCACAACACACCTACAGCACATCCGCACTACAAGAATCTCCTGCAGCATTTTTACATATTTTCAGAGTACTAGCATCTAACATGATCTTCCTGTTGGGAAATCTTTGGCTCCGAGGTGATTTGATTATGATTATTTAGGGAACAAATATGACCATTGGAACCTAATTACAGAATATTAGTGGAGTGCAAAGAATATCAAAAGCTTGGACCTTGGATAATAAACCATTCCAACATACACGGGCACTGACAGAATTAAAAGGGGTTTCCCAGATTCTGGACATTAAACGTTGCACAACATAAACTTTACACTTCCATACACCACTGACATGCAGCATGCAGGATATCGAAATTTATAGGTTCTTGCAGCCATCAAAATATTTCATGATATCTATCTCGTCCAAGTTGTTTACCATATCCTCCTGTCTGCAAAAGTGCAACATTTTTTGCTTAAATCAATGTATGTCCATTGTGTGTTTAGTATCGCGACGTGTTGGTGAATCCAGAACATGTGGTGTGGCTGACAATGTGAGAAGTAGCCAATGAGAGCAAAGACAGAAGATTCTTCCTGCTGAAATACCCAACTGGTTGTTGAATTGTGGGTGACGACAAAAACAAATAATGCAGTGGGGTACCACTTTCCATATTAATTTTCACGATAAAACATAACTTTAACACAAGACACACTGGGACTACTGTGAATTACATAGAGAGCGACTTGGAAAGTGGTGCATATGAGGTATTAAGACCATGAAATGCGTTTCCGTGATCTTACATTGGACTGCCAAAAGATCCCAGGATAATATTGGAACATTGCTGTGTATGTAAATGTAGATATTGAGTAGATGTTAACCTCAGTGGTACGTCTAATATGTTATATGCCATCAAGTTTCCCCCAGAAAACGTAAGTATATTCGAGGTCTTGTGACCTAAGCTCTTTTCAAAACACTGGGAGCGTTGAGTTTGATGATGGAAAACGTTAGTGGGTAAAACACTGGAAAAGTGAGAATGCATGCAGTGAAAAGGGCTGGGTAAGTGTGAGTAAGCTGTCCAACACAGGTCTCTGAGGAGGGTGACGCAATACAGGAGGGGAGGCTGAGGAGAGGGGAGATGGGGAACAAATATGTTGACTATTACGAGCCGGAGCCCCCTCCTTCTCCTACAGCACGTCCGTGGCGGTCCCACCCAACACTGAGGCCCATCTGGAGTGCCTCGTGACCCAGCTGATTAAAAGCAGTTGGTGCCTTCGGTGAGATACGGCCAGTGGAATGTTGTGACTGTGGAAAGGCCCAGAATAAGAGCGTCTAAGGCATGTGTGAAGTTTTTCCAACGTGTGCGAGTGTGTGCGTGTTCTGTCATGGATGTCCATACAGGCAGCTACGTGTCCATTAATGTCATTAGTAATTAATCAGATGTAAAAAGACAAAGCCCCAAGCTGGGTTGATGGATGCCTCTGGTGGGAACGTTCAGATGGATACAAGGGGGTATCTCTGCAAATTAATCACAGCTCCAGATCCCACTGATCCCTGACCCCATTAGCCCCCTACACAAACACAAACACATACTGTACACGTGTACACACACACACACACAAAAGCTGCGCCTCACTTGAGAGGAAATACCACGGATGTCCTGCAGAGGGCAGAAGGCTTGGTCTACTGTAAGTGATGTAAATAGTAGTATGTCATTTATGCAATAAAATTAATGAAGTCATTGAGATTAACAAGCAGCTGCAAGCGGAGCTGGAGAAGGACGCATCATGAATGCTCCTACATCGTGACACACACCATACACACATTTTGTTTACGTGAACAATCATGTAAGCATTATTAACTTCCCATAGACCTAGGTTTATTCTGAATATGTTGGGTATCATTGGACATTTTTCCCCAGATTGCAGAACTAGAAACTTTGAGATTTTCACTCGAGTGGGGCATAAAACTTTATGAAGATGGACCCATTGGTGGTTATCTTTTAAGAGGTTAACACATGGTTTATATTTATGTTCCAATTCTTCCATTCCAACGTATTCTTGAGGTTAATAGTACATAATAAAGTTAATGGGTGAAATAGGCACTCAAATCAACTTCTACAATGGATTTTGGCATTGAAATCTTTTCAGTTATTTGTCTTTATTGTACCGGGGAAGTATCAGAATAGAACAAAACATTACTGACAGTCTAGTTGAGAATTTTTGACATCAGCGGTCTTGAAATGCAAACTTCCAAGGGTCATCCGGTGAGATGAGACACAGTCAAAGTCACACACAACCACCGAGGCTCAGATTATATTGTTCAAGTTTAATAGTAAATAACAGAAACAAATAAACAGAAATAATCACAGCAGAAACCAAAGGTCTCCTCTTTTGGCCCCTTCTGTTCTTCTCTACCTTGCCATCTTGGCTTCAACCACCACAGACTTGGAAACCCGTCTTCTAGCCTTCCAAACCAGAAGGTATTTACAAGGTGCACCCGTGGAGCGGCATCACCCACATCCACCGGAGGTCCAAATGGAAACCAGGCTGAGGGCATCCACACTACTGATGGAGCGTGATATATCTGAGTCCCAGGTTGATCTTTACAGTCCCGATCCTGAGCGGGGAACCTCCGTGCGGTTAATTTTTAGCTTAACGTGTGTTTTACGGCTAAATTGAATAATGAAGCGATGAGGGAGAGAGAGAAGCCACATGACCAACGACTCCACCACACGTCTGCCAGAGGTGGATTGTGTGGTAAAAGCAGAGTACTTTAGTTTAGAAGCAATGGTTTTATAAGTACTAAGTGTCTGTCCACGGGGCTTTCATCATCCTTCATTCATTCTTAAATCCAAAAAAGTGACCACCCAACCTCACTCTGTGATCCCTTATCCATCAAAGTGATCACTAAAGCAACCGTGTTAAGTGAACCATTTCATTACATAATCAAATCCAGGCTTCATAATGCAGTTTGGCTACCGTGAGCTAATTTCAGCTGTCTTAACTGACGTTTTCACTGATGGGGTCTTTTCAAAGTCCAGCTGGGTGGTGGCTTGCATCCTGTAACTGCTCAGATACTTGGTTCCTTTGTCTCCTTTTCCATCCAATGTGTCAATGATTGTGTTTTGAAGTGTAATTTATAATAAGGTGCATGACAGTATCTCACAAAAAAAATATTGAGGGTCACTGTGTAGGTGTGGCAGTCACAACAAACAATAAAAAGAGAGGAAGATCAGTCCAATGTCCAATGGAAACGAGTTTTCTACTATTTTCTACACCATTTATGAAATATCCTAAGAGGAGTGTGTAAACTACACTAACTAAAAAACTAAAAAACTACCAGTTACTTATAATCAAATGCAGTACATAAATATAAATTACGTAAATGACACTGATTTGATTCCAAAAGCAAGAGTTTCGAGCAAATCACTGCCGTGACCTAAAACAATATGATCAAATATTGATAAAACAATAAATGTCAAACGTTGTGGAACAATAACAGAACAGAGCATAACTGTAAGCTGACGTATATGTAGTGGGATTGTGATTAAGGACTTGGTGCAGAAGTGAACGTAGCAGGTATCCAGGCCATGATGACCACGCCCTGGACCAGCTGGAAAGAATAAAACCTCATACTATCTTCCTCTTCCTTGCCTGTCCCTTACTGTTGATTCTTTTGATCCCCATGCCGTCCTTCATGCCCTAATCTTCAACTTTAACATTTCATCCTTTTTTGTTTACCTCCTTCTGTTCATCCCTTCATATCCCATACTTTTGTCGGACTACTGCGGCCCTTAGAGGGCGTTCTTCATCACCACAGTAAACACAAGTAAGCCATTCATTCTGGCATGCACGCAAAAGCCCCTTTAAAAAATAAAAAGCTGAAGGAAAACAACGAGAAGAAGAGAGCAGGCAGAGAGAAACAGATGGAGACCATTTGGGTTTTAACCACCTAAAGCCAAGTTATACCAGGGTTTTGATCCAAATGTTATTTAGTCTAAAGTATTAATGGTCGCTATGAACAGAAGAAAATAAAAACAAGGTAATAAAGGGACTTCCTCGTGAACAGAGAAGAGGAGGTCTGATTGACTATGGAGGAGGCTGCTGGAAACAGAGAGGACTTCACCAATTAAGGTTGTATTTACACAAAAAAAAGGAAAGGGAGCATTTTTTTGTGGACAAATTAGATGTGTCAATTATTTTTGTTTCAATTTCGTTGGGGCTTAGTTTTTGCTGCTTAATCAAGAAATATTGAACAATCATCACTGTGAATTTAACACAGCCATATTTAATACTGTGGCTCTGCTCAAAACCTTTGTCTTTGCGCTGTAGAAGAAATTACAACATGGATCAATAAGTGTCCTTTCGAAGACCTACAGACCTGGGAAGAGAAACGAAATATCTTCCAAATTATACAACTTACAAAAAACAAGAAAAGTGATCTACTGAGGATGTACTGTAAATGACCTAAAAATGGTGTGAGTGGTGTGTTGCTTTAAGTGGTTAAAGGCAGACAACAGCAGGAAAATACATTTGCTGACGTATATGCAAAAAGAAATTTGTCCCCATCTTCCTGGGTCCTCTCCTCTGACACTGTCAGGTTTTTTTCTCCTCTGCTATTCATCAGAGCTGATAAGTGAATTAGTGAGGAGCCTCTCACATATGCTGAGCTTCTCTGAATTCTCATATGGCATCATCTCATCATCATCTGTACCGCCTCACTTTACAACCAAGCCAATCACCTTTTCTGGGACTGAACAGACATTGACTGAAATTTGGAGCCATTTTGAATGACACTTGTGAAATAGAAATAGGTAAATAAAAACTCATCTAAACAATACCACCTAAGCCGCCTGGACTCTCTGCCTTTTTTATTCAGTTTTTTATTATTAAAACTGAAGTGAAGTTGGAGAAACTGAAGTTCCTTTGTCTTCACTTCAAATATAGGCATTTTACTACACACCCTGAATGCATATGTTGGCGTATACTTTGTTGTCAACGAAAAATAGCAGAATTCATCTCAAGTTCAAGCTCATCATCTCCTTTGAAATACTACCTACATAAAGTTGCTGAACGGACAAAAACGTGTTGCTGTGCGTCGAACATGAGATACAACTGAAAGACGTTAAAATGTTACAGAAACAAACAATTCCTCTGCTCTTTTCACCATCATTTATATTGCATTACCTTCTGCAATATTGGCAAATCCTCTACTTCTTTGTTAAATGGTTGCCAGGAACTTTCAGTATACAACTACCACCAACTCTCCTGGAGTGGATCGTCAAATTGTTGAATAATCGACAATAGACCTTATTAATCAATTATTTTTTTAAACACATAGTCTATAAGAATCAATTAATGCCTACAGCCCTTCATATATGTAGAATATCGGGCTGATTTTGCCAGCTCCCACACTGGACTGATGCATGGCTTCCCTGCCAGGGCTCTGCAGAGGTATCATTCACCCCATCCAAATCTTTCTGCATGACGTAACTGCACTTAGCAGGTGACAGAATTTAGATGCAATGTGCACTTGCAGTTTGGTGGTTCTGACATTCCAAACATGAGAGAAACAAATACAGACACATGCAAAATCTCCATAGCAACCATGTCCTCTTCCAGCATGCCAGTGATATTTACAACTGTGTGCTCACCTCTAGTGAGAGGCCAGGGGGTGGAGAGAAACAGCCAATGTGTAAACACTTATAAAACATCATCCAACAAAAAGAGATACGCACGCTTGTGTATGCACAAATGCGTACGCAGACATCTACACCCACTGGTCAGGCTCCTCCCAGCCCTCTCTGCATTGCACCAAAGAGAGCTGCAGCTTTTCCTCATTCAGGCCAAGGAGACTCAGCAGGATCCAGATCCTGATTATTTACATCCTCCACTGTCACTTCAGTCGCACTTTCTACATTGGCAATCGTCTCTCTGCTCAGCCTTGTTACAACAGGAGAATATCACATATGGCAAACAATAAAAACATCTTTATATGACCTCCATCTTTGGTTTACCACTGTTACACTTCAAGGACAGAGTGCTGTTGATCTGTTTGAGCCAGGCCCCCTTTCTGTCATTTTGCCGGGCATTTTTTTTGTACAAAGACATCATACATCGTAACCGTACTGCAATTAAGTTTGCTATACATTAGACCTATACATTAACAATTGTACAACATTGAGCAATCGTTGGATCCTTTAAATCCCTGTTGACATGTTTTCATTGTTATCATCTTACTGACATGGTACATGAAATCATTCACATTTTCACCTTTTTCATTCACATATTTAACAATAACTGGTATCGCTACAGTTTGGTAATCCGTCCATCACAGTTAGGGACCATGGTGAAAGTACCTTCAATATTCACATTGATTCAATGTTTGTGTTCTATCTGGGTAATCAACACAATGTGATTTCCAATAATTGCACAATGTCTTTTATATTTATATTCTTTTATATATATATATATTTATATTCTTTTTATC
>OMNV01009687.1:0-24415 GCA_900303265.1 Brotula barbata | reverse complement strand
CACAAGCCCCGCCCCTATTCTTGCCCTCGCGCAGGGCGACACCCAATCATACTGCCAGTTTAAATTTGGATTTTTGAAGCGAGCCAATCGAAAGCGTTGTTACATAATATTCCCAATAAAGACGACAAGCCCGTCAATTCTGGTCACTGGCTGAGGGATCGCCACATTGTCACTACAGGAGCACAACACACAGTATAATTACATCAATAAATAAATATATACACACATATGGTATTCTGTAGTATTTAATAGTACGCCTCACAATTCCTTTAATGTTGCGTTTTTGTTTCATTCCTATTATAGACTTTTAACATTATTACAGTATATCTATCTGATGTATAAATGTGTTATTGACTGTTGTATATGCTTTTCATTATAACGTTTTGACTACTGAACACATTGTAGTATTAGTATTATTCTATGGTGCCTAGCAACATCAGGCACAGTGACTGCCAATGAAAACTTTTGGCCTTTTGGCTAATCCCAGGTCCATTTACATTTGTTTTAATGTTGATTAATGCACATTGACCACTTTCAAATAAGACAAAAATCAAAAAAGCCAGCAGCATGTAAATGTGTTTATTATGTAAGCATCATACATCTAGAGGATGTGCAGGGACGAATCGTCAGTGATGTACATGTAGGTTCCCTTGGGGTTTTGGGTCTTTCAACATCAGACCTACTAGCTCAGGTGACCTAGCCACAGCTGATCAGGACCCACCTTCCACAGATTACCCCTCTTGACCCAGAGCCATGAGCATTTATCTATGTAGAACTCTGAGGCCCGCACACACAGACAGCTCTGTCACTCAATCAGTGAGATGTGTTTTCCAGTCCATTATCATGTGTAACACGCGTGTCTTTAACTTCATCACGGTGACATGTACAGCATGGCTGCCACATGGGACTGCGTGAAAAAATGCTGCATCTGATCTGAGGAAGACAAAGGCTGACAGTGTTCAGGCAGTTTGCGGGACACTTCAACGGCACAATAGAAGCTGGGACAATAGGACTGTTAGACCCTCACTGTGCTGTGCTGAGGTCTCCTTCAGCTATTGTTGAAGAGGAGCTGCTGCTGCTGTGACCTCATCCAGACCACAGCCAAAACACGATGAAAAAGAGGCTCTGCTTCATGTTCCTTTTGATGCATTCATGACATCGTTTGTGGTGACCATACAACGAATTGAATTGTTTAAAATATCTATTTTGGAGTCATATTTTCATTGTGCATTCCACATTATTTGACTCATCAGTCAAAGTGTATCTTATATGTGTTTTGTTTGGTTTATTCATTTAGAATTTTGATTGATGCTACCAGCGTGCAGAATTGCAGAATTTGTAGAATAGAAAGAATTTTGAACCAACTGTTTTTGCAAATGATTCCTTCACTAAAAAAAATAAATATTGTCAACTAAAAAGTTTCTGTTTTACGGCCCCTCGGTAGAGAGTGCACCAGAACCTGCAGCAGCACAGGTTCTGTTTCTTACTGTGCCTATCATAAAAAAACATAAACAAAACAAATAATCTTCAAAAACACAGTTTTCAGTCTTAGTTCTTGCCTCAGGACATACTGAAGAATCTCCGTAGAACAAGAAAGCCAATGCAGATATTCTAAAAGCAGTAATTTTCCCTCCTGGGCTTAAATGCCATAGCAACAGACAGAAGACGGCTGTTTTCCCCTCACAAACAGCTCACAATCTGCATCTGAAAAAAAAACATTCACAAGCAAACTATAAAAATGTTTTACTGGCTGCTAAATCAGAGCCAGCAGTGATTGTTTGTGTGGTACTTTTCCAAAAACAACTCAGCTCACTTCAGTGAGTTCACTTTGTGTAGTTTCTTAAATGTTACAGGTTAAAGCTATGGATGAAGTTTTGACTGTGTTGTGAATGATGAGGTCGATTTCAGATCAATGAACGATGAAGTGGACTGTAGTCAGCAGGTTGTCGCACTGACTGCAGGCCTGTCTCATACATGATGCTGTTTCAACTTTCACACACTTTCTTCACTGTTCTTGATGCTGGAAGTCAAGTCAAGTTTACCAGTGTAGGCAAATATCACATCCAGTTCCTCAAAGGTCACACCACAAACACTTTCTGACACAGTGCAAACCTCAACCCCCCAAAAACTGAACATATGAGGAAAAAAGGAAGAAACCTTATAGAGAAGTTGAAAGAGAGATTCAGATACATCAGTGAATTACAAAGAATTTATCTTAACAAACATAAATTAAATAAACACCTGGCTTCTGATTAAGTCCACAGAGACGACAGAGAGAGAATAAATAAAACGACAAAATAAAATCTAAAAATCATTCATTTCCCCAGTTTATCCCAATCACATGGTCTTGTTTGAACCATCTGAAGAACAAACACTTTTATTATGACAAACAGCTTGTTGGTGCATTACTGCCACCTCCTGGACTGGAGTGTAGACCAGAAGTTGTGTCTCACTGTCCAACAAACAAGTGTATTTATCGTAGCACATTCACTGCTCAGTTCTTTATGTATATTATGTAGCTGCAGGTTAAGGTCACTCGAACACTCGTGGGAAGACTAGAATTAGATCGGAATGTTTGTTTGAAACGATATGATTTGTAACATGTCCAGAAAAAAGTACCAATTTTCTGAAAGCATCCTTGTAATATTTTGAAGAAAAACTTGAAATGTTCTGAGAATCAAGAGGAGAACTTTAGGCTTTATTCTGTCGTGCTGGTGCGACATCAAATCCTGCTTTGTTTGAATCCTGGCTTCATATGTCAAACGTGTGTATGTGTGGCCGTTCACAGCCATAATCCTGATTCTGTTGGCTTTAGGCTGGCCACATTTACCTGCAGTCAACTCTCTGCCGTAGTCTCCAGCCTCTGTGCCCCTGACAGGATCGCCACAAAGCCCCTTCATGAGAAACCTGGAAGGCTTTTTTGTCCCCTTGCGTTCACTTGATCTGGCATCAAGGTGAAGACAATGCTCCCAGGGCAGCGTGGGGGGCATTGATGCTGGGATACGTTAACCACCACCACAAAGTACTGATGTCCTCAGATAAAGACACACGCGTACAGTGAGAGGCTTTGTGCTTCAGGTTTGGTAGAAATAAAACATGGTGTCATTTCTCAAATAGATTCTACTATCTATGATCTCAGTCCGCAATTTAAGGTTTAGCATCAAAATCTGAAATCTGCGAATCTCAGCACTCTGTTAGTCATCATCACCAGGTTTCCCCAAAAACATGTGCGTCAGGATAATTGCTCCTGCCATTGCCAAGACACTAGGCTGTAGATCTGGAGTTTGTCTTTGATCTCCGGACGGTGGCTGTCCACTGCTCCTCCCTGCTTGGTTAAATGCAGAGCATGAATTTCCCTACAGGCATCGTTTAATTGTTCATCTCCGTGTAGGATTTTTCATAAATGGTGTCTGACCTGACGTCCTTTGTCACATGACAAAGTCGTGACTGTTAGTGGCACATAAGGAAGAGTTAGGAAGACTAAGGATGAGCACTGCTACTTGTTTGGAATATCAACAAGTGACATCAGCTGCTCTTATTACACCCTACGACCACTAGGTCAGCTGAGAGAGGAAACAAAAAACTAAGAATTTAACTGACTCTGTTCTGAAACTATTTCAATTATAATTATTTTTATTATTGAATTATTTCATTGTAACTCATCATATCTCATGGGTTTGATAAATGCCTGGTTTTTTGAGGCCAGAAGTTGGCAGACAGGATGAGCTGAGGTGAGGAGATTCTCTGCAGTCTGTTTGTTTTCCACGAGTCACAGCCCTGTTGGTGTCATCCTGGCACAACTATGCCAACGGCCATACGCTCGCTCCATCTGTCACCAAATTCTGCTTCTGCTCAACACAATTTATCACTTTCATTTTCCATCCTTCCACGCACAACAACAACAACAACAACAGAAAGGAGACACAAATCACATAAAAATTTAAGGACATTCTATGAACAATGAATGGATCTATTCAGAACCTTAGAATTGTAAACAACATTCCTGAAAAGTCCCAGTGGGTGGAAAACATTAACTCATTTTTTTTTTGGCCAAAATACTCAACAGATTTAGCTCAGTCCATCAAAGTAGAGTGACAAATACTAAAGTGTTGGCACTTACAGAGTCTGTGTGTGTGTCCTGGACAGAAAGTTTGAATGTTGTGGTTTCAAACTTTGTACTTCAGTTTTCCCACCTTGCTGATGACACAGAGGTGCTGAGAGAAAGAGGAAACAATGGCAATATATTTAGAGAAGATGAGCAGCACCTCCATTTATAAAGCAGACAAATAGAAAAGGATGAGGCGTGCTGTCACAGGAACAAAGTTATAACGTTAGATGAATAAAGTCCTAACATTTTAAGAAAGCAGTGAAATATTCCAGGAGGAAAGTCTGAATATTTCTTCTTCCATCCTGCACATCCATTTTCCATATATGAAAAGATGAAACAAGCAATAATTCTCCTGAGCTGGGAAGTTCATCTCCAAAGCTCCGACATGCTCATTAATCTGCGTCGGAGCTTCCCAGAGGTTCAGCTCGTATTTCTCCTGTCTGTTGGACAGATAAGAGATAAGCAGATCCTCACCCTGACATTCCAGCACTCATCCTCCTTCCAACGTCTGTAAGGAAAGAAATACATACAGCACATACACACACGCACACACGCATCTGAGGGAGTCAGTCTGGGCCGAAGGTGCAGGTCTGGAGGCGGAGTCACGACTTACGTTCAGGTCGCGGAAATATTCGTTGTAGTCTAAGGCGTAACCCACGACGAAGCGGTTGGGGATCTCAAATCCAACATCTGCCAAGGACGGACAAATATTCACGTAATAACTGATGATTCAGAGAGATTTCTTATTATGAGTCTAAAGATTTTGAGCCTTTTCTGCATGGAATACTCAATTATTAATGGGTTAGTCATGCAAAAAGGACCATCACATGTGTCTCAAATCCTTTAAAGGACCTTGAACTGGATGCCTGGACACAATTACCAATCAATAAAACAACAGTTAACTTGTTAAACAAAATAAATAGAACATAAATTAAGGAGCCTTCTGAAGCACCACACCTGACTGCTGCCACAGTATCATATTATACGTGAGGGTACTCACAGTCTGTCAGGCTTTCGGCCATGTTGGGAATTCTCTTCACCAGCAGCCTGAAAGACAAAGCCCAGGAATGCAGAAACTGCTGACATTAACGCACCTTAAGAGTCTTTAAAGCAGATGGAGTGCTGGGTGCAGAATCATGAACCAAAAAGCATTTTTCTTATGTTTTTGATATTTCTGTTTATTGCCATATCTCATGAAGATGTTTGCGCAATAAGAATGATGTCGTGATGGAATCAAAAGTTTGTCAAGTGGGATTGGTGGGAGAGAGATCATGGGCAACTTATACAATTTGGCCTTAGTGGAGGTATGAACTCTGTTCAATGTGTCACACTTTTGTTCCAAGCTGATTGGTGGATTTTGCTGGCATTGTTCCAGACCTTAGACCTTCAGTAAACTCCATATGTGGACCTTTAGTAGAGGCCTTTTGGGTAACACTGCTTCAGGAAACTAACATCCAACAGGACAGATAGAGGACAGAGAGATGCTTATCTTGTTTCTACAGGCCGTTCGTGGTGTTCAAAGCCACCACGAACGGACAGCAGACAGTAACTGAGGACTGATATCTTTTAGTGCTCGTCACTCGCTTGGCATTTCCCGATGGGGAAAACAGAGATGAGTGACTCACCCCGCGACCTTGACCATCTTGGGTTGAAAGGTCTCCACATGCTTCAGAAGAGCCTTCATGGTCTTTCCTGTGTCCACGATGGCCTGAGGGAAGGGAAGAGCAAAGGGAAGTGTCAGATGAAGAGGAATGGATGTGGGACATGTGAGCACACAAAGCTTTCAAAGAGCAGACAAATGAGCTGCTAAACCATGATCCAGAAGAGATTTGTATGAGTTATGTGGATCGAAGGAGAATTCAGGAGCTAAGGAGCACTCAGTCCAAAACCTACAAGTGAAATCTGATCTGAAAAAGAAAAGGAAAAGACTTCAGAACTTCAGAGTTCTTTTGTGGACCAGCAGTGAGAGAAATGTGGCCCTGAAGAACAGAGGGTTCGCAATCAAAGGGGTGCAAACATAAGGTAACAAGAGCATCAAACACATTCCTAATTTAGAGGAAACACTCACTTAACGTGCCCTTAAAGTAACATGAGTACAGACTCAAGGCATATTTGAAGCGATGCTCTAAACGTCGGGATTTTTTTGACTTTTGACTTGATTTTTTTCACAAACTATCACTGATGTTTTTCTGCAAGTGGTATTATTCTATAGATATTTGTTGTTCTCTTCTCAGGTCTGCAGGTCCTTGAATGGCCCCTGATTTATTTCTTCAAAGTTCTAAATCACTTCTTGAATTTGTTTATAGAGGGAACCAGAGTTATTGCTTCTATCTTCAAGATGTAGGCTTTTAATGGCAATTTCTCTACTTTTGCTGGAAGTCAGTGGCCGAGTTTGAATGTAAATGCCTGAAAATCATGAAACGTCAAATCATCAGTTTGTCCTTAAAGAGCAGATGGTGGTGAGATCATGAGTCACTGACACTTACCTCCACAACAAGGACATTCTTGGTAACATGTAAAGAAAAACAACAGAGACAGTTGAGTAAAGCATCACCTTAGGTCTTTAACATCATAAGCTCAGAAAAGTAAAGCCTATATCAGATTAATTTACATCTCTTAGAGACGGTATCCATAGCAACAATGCTGGCAGCATAACGAAAACAGACAAGTCATTATATTTCTCCCAATAATGAACATCTGTGTCTACAGTCAGTAAAAGTCGTCTCTAAGTGTCCGGGCGCTGCACACTTTCCCTGCCGCCGGGATTCAAGTGACTCCTTGTTCCCGGGCGGATGTATGGAGGCTTTGTGAGTATCTAAGGTTTGGGGAGCGCGGTTGTAGAGAATGCAGGCCCCCAGCCAACGTTGGGGGTCCACACCTGAACACGGTTACATAACACACAGAGTGTTGACGTTCCCAAACTACTGAACGTGATAACTCATTGTCTACCAACTGGTACACATACTCGCCATACTGTCAACTGGTTGCAACAGGAGTTTTTTTTACCCTTCCTAGTGACTGAAGGCAACATGAGCGACAGCAAGCAGGCGGTGTAGCCCCAACTCTCCCGGTCGCCTGTTGTGGCCCGTGGTGTAGGCCTGGTACGGACAAATCATATCTCCAGTTCCCTACGTTAGGAATTCTGAAGCTGTGACTAATAATGTTTCTATAAAGGTGTGGAACTTTACGACTTTGTGGGAGGTTTGTGTTTAAATATTTCCATCAAGATGAAGGACTGTAATAAGAGTGCTGACCTCAGCCTGGCAGACAAAGCAGAGCTGCAGTGATTCATGTGATTCATGATCTCTGTGCTTGGTACCTCTCAGATAAAAAGAAAACTGTTTTATTCCCTTTGACCTTTTTACCTCGAGTAAAATGAAGCCGAGCTAATGGTGCCCTCTGCCAGATGGGAATTCTGAATTGGAATTTTGTGTGAAAGTTTGCGTGCGTGCCGGTTTAAGCGAGGAGGGAGGGATGTTGGTGAATCAGACTGAGACCTCTGTAAACTCCCCCTAATGACCCCTAAACAGGTATGAAGAGTCAACAAATGTCTGATTCACCACCATTTTGGTTAGGGACAAACCGCAGTAACAAAGTGACACTTGTGAGGTGTGCACAAACACCACGACTCTGAGGAGACGGAATGTTTGGGTGCAAATAGGAAAGTTTAACCAACATGGCCATAATCAGAGTACAGAAGAGGATTAGGGCAAAAAAAGTCACAACTGTGGGATGATGAATGATTAAAGATGATGAAAGCAACTTTTTCACCTGATAACGTGACATACACACTGTCTCTGTCACACTCCTCTGTATCATAATACTTCAAAGTACCAAAATGTAATTATACTTCATTGTAAGACATTGTGTTAACATTAGTGTTATAAGTTTTCATCAACTTCTTTACACGTCTTAGTCATTTTCAAGCTGTTTCTGTATGTGTATAATACAGTACAAGTATATCGTGTGTGAGCTAACCTGAGCTGACAGCGCCCTCTTGAGGTTAATATGAAGTTAAATAGTGAGTGACGCTAATGCGAGCATCCAACACATGATGCACAATGCTAACAGAACACGTACGTGTCCTAAGTGTCTCTCTCTCTCACACACACACACCTTTCCATGCAGGAAGGATAAATCCTGGCTTCCAATGATGTGCAGGTCTTCTGTGGATTGATCATTCTGGGAATATTAAAACAAAGAATGCTTAGAAAGAAGAATTCTCTCCAAACTTGATATAAACCATGTGTATACTGGAGTGTCAAAGTCTCATAATGAGGACTCATTTACAGTCATCACATGTTGATCAGGGGTTGACCTTCATATTCTGCAAACACTTAATATGACAATACAACTTTACGTATCTCTTTTAACATCTTCATCTTCATTATTTATTTTATAAGTCTAATGAAAAGTTTCCAAAAATACCAAATATATCATGATGCATTGAAGGGGTTAATTAGTGACTGAGGGAATGTGACCACATAATATGAAGACATAATATATGATATCATTCCTGAGGTTAAGCCTTCGCTTTTAACAACCGCACAGCGTGGATCCAATGTGACAATAATCAAAGAACCTTGAGGTGTCCTATCTGAGTGAAACGCGTGACAGTCACCTACAGTATAGTGGTGTGGATGTCACTTGCCTATAAACGTGAATAAAAGTGATATTTTATTAATGGAACTATGATCTAAGCTGCAGGAATATTTGTTTGGTGTCTTTCTTAATATTTCAAATAATTTTCTTCTTATTCGTTTTTTTCTCTATCATCGCTTAATTTTGTGTCTAATTCATTCCATTTTTCTTGTTTTTCTGTTGTGGTTTGGTTAACTATAACGACCTTGGTCTGATGTCATAAATATCACAACCTTCAGATTCCACGGTCTGCTTCAGGTTTCATTGCACCATTGTCCTCTTTCATACCAGATAGCTCTTCAGACGGATGAACTCCACCCGGGTCTCCAGGTGTTTGTTGGAATTGCGGCTCAGAATCTTCATGTACTCGACCAGGTCAGAGCAGAACTTGTAGCCTCCCTTCAGTACGCACAGCACTGTGATGTTCTCCTTCCCAAAGTCATCCACCACTAATCGGGCCAGACGCTCTATTCTAAAATCACACACACAGCTTTAAGAGACTCTTTCAATAAAGACAGAAGGATAAATGTGTGTGTGTGTGTGTTTATTTTAGAAAATCTAACATGTTGTGTTCTTTTGTTAAAAATCAGGACATTTTTATTCGTGCTGTAATTCTCTTACTCACCACCAGGTGTCAGTGTGATAGACGTGTGTAGCAATCTGGGGACAGTTGTACTGAGGTAAACAAGTAAGCTAAGTTAGGCTAAAAGAAACAAATGCGATTGTACGTCTTCCCGTTTTTGTTTGATAAAAGTGTCCTGTTTCAGCTTCTTCGCTACCCGCTTGATTTACCAAGTCTGCAGAGTCAGTAGCACAGGTCGGCTACATGACACATTAGCATGATTAAAACGATAGACACATTTAAGGTGACAGCTAGCAAGCTAAGCTAACGTGGCGGCAAAGTGGCGGTCCTGTTGTCCAGACGATTGTGTCCTGTAATCGTCCTATTGTCATTTCATAAATTTTAATCACAAAATTTACCACAATCAATTAGCCTTGATTCTGTAAAGCTTGTGCTGAGTCAGCAGCCATTCACAGGCATCATAATGTCCTAATGTCGTGACGTCGTACTGTCTTGACAGTCTGTTCAGGAGTCGTCACACTAATATCGGTAAAAAAAAAAAAAACCCGGAGTGGAGTTCGGACATGGACTATGACAGACATTTGCAGGACGCCTAAAGTTTTGCCGGGGATCTGCGTTTGTCACCTGTCCATGATGACGCCGTGAGGAATGTAGACGCTCTCGATGTCGTCCTGGTAATGTTCTGGGTAGGTGAACAGGTCCAGACTGTATCCCGGCCAGTCGTCCTTTATCTACCACAGAGAACTTCACGTAAGACACACCATAACCCGCCAAACGACATCAGGGATCCATCCAGCAAAATGACACAAAATTTACATTTACTGCTTTTGTGCATGTGATACAGATAGAGATGACACTAAATAAACTAAATAAACACCGTTAATATGAAGTCTGATTGACCTGGAATTTAAAAAAAAAAACAGTACTGCAGTATTTCATAAAAATGTGTAGAGTATGTTTTTCTCCGACTCTGCAAAATGACAAATCAAATTATTGATTGCATTCTATCTGACTGGACCTGCTGAGTGTCTTACATACCACAATTCCATGTTTCATCCCTCTATCGTCCATTTGTTTCAACAGAATGAAAACTGGCTTTACTGGAGGAAAATAAAAGTCAAAATTAAAATGTTAAAAAAAAATTGTGTTTACATAATCATCCATTCATTTTCTACCATTCACCATTATCCATGCAAGGGTCACGGCCTATTTAGATAATCAGAAACGTGAAAAAACAATACTTCCCAAAAGTCGATCAAAAAAAGAAAACACGGTCAAATCAGAGCGTCATCACTTCGATGGAGAAGTTATTGATTGATCTGTGCTTCTTGAACTCTTTTGCTTATCTGACGCCAAAATCAATAAATGACTGTCCCAAACGTCTGTACGGTCTCAAACATCCTGTAAACACCACGTGAAGACAGGGAGCGTAAACACATTAGAGCACGCAGCATGGTACACACTTAAAGAGGACAAAACATTTGATCAAATCCACAACATGTCTTACCGTTCGGTCGGCTTCTTTTTCAGCGAGCAGCGACGTCCTGGCGTCCAAGTGGGCTGACGGTCACGCCTGACTCATCAGTGTGACAGGATGAGGTCTGTGCTGCTCGTGGAGAATGGATGAAATCAGCTGCGGCCTCGGGATAATCAGCTTCATGTGACACTGATACAAAACCAAACGACTGCAGAGCAGCAGATTCATGGACCTACGAGGAGGTATGACCCCACTCTACACAGAGTTAAGAGGAGAGAACGCGGAAGTTTAAAGCAGCTTTTATTCACGCTGATTTTATAGGTGTGGAACAGAAATCAAATAAGGGACTTGGAAAGTTGGAAAGTTAGTTTGACGTCTCACAGATGACTTTGAAAAGTGACATGAATATAAATAAGCCCACTGATCGATGGGACGTTACGGTGAATCAAAGTGTGGTGCAATATTTCACATCCCCTGAAAATTGTCTCTAAAGTAAACCGTTTTATTTTTATTAGTTTGCATTATTCATATTATTACAAGATTTACTGACTTATGTAAAGAAGATCCAGAAAAAAAACACATTTGTGCAAGATGGATTTCACAAAAATTCTCTATTTTCACTGAGCTGTGAGCTCCGCCTTACAGAAAATCATTTTTCCAAAAATGCGTGGAGTCTCAAGTTCAGGGAGAGTTTAGCTGAGTTTATACATCCTAGTTGTTTGATATGTAGATGGTCTTGAACTTGTCAAACAAGTTGATGTCGGCCTCCAGCTGCTTCATCTGCATTTCCAGGCGTTGCTTGTGAGCCTTCTTTGTCAGCGTATCTATGACGACGGACAGACGCTGGTACTCGTGATGCAGCTCGTTCCAGTTTGTCCTCAGACCCTGAGCCGTGGAAAACAACAGTAAAGAAATGGAATCAGGACGTCGTGTACCTGTACAACTCATTTATAGATTAAAACTGTATTAACAAGATCTGGAGGCTCAATGCAGAGGGGGAGACTCATTCTCAAATGTTTTTTGAAAACAATATGAGTCAATCCGTTTCAACTTTAACTGAATTTCACTCTAATTATGTCTATGATGAAATCACCATGAGCACGGTGCACTGATTGATAAGTCATGAGCTTCTTATTTAGAAGAGCCACTTTGACTTGATTTGACTGAAGATATCTCTGTCTGTCTGTCTGTCTGTCTGTCTGTCTGCCTGTCTATCCATCCACGTTCTTCTGGAAGTCAAATGATAATGGTAAGGATTGTTTGACAAAGATTAGTGTGAGAACCCGTGTGGTTTGGAGTACCTCCAGGATGGTCTGTCGTTCTTCATCAGACAGCTGTTTCATGGCTCCCTGCCTCCTCTGCTCCTTCACATAATGCTCGTAGGCCTCCTGAGCTTGACGTGCCTCTTCGTTTCGCTGCTGCAGGTATTCAGGCACCTCTCCGTAGTCCTGAGGGTGCGAAAGGAAGCAGAGGTCCTGAAGCTGTGGCAGATCGTTCATCTCATGATGATAAAAAAAACAAACAACAATCAAACACAACTCGAACATCTGCTAATATAACACCAACCAAAGTGGTTTCACAAAATTTCACAATTTTCATCTTCATCAGTTTTGTCGCCCCTCAACATGAAGTAGTTCATAAAATGTCATGGATATACAGTATGATGTACACATATGGGTGTTGTAACAAAATGGTTCCCCCAAAAATGGGAGTTTCTAAGGTGTTACTATCATGTCTCATATTTTCATATGAAATCACACAACAAGCAGTCATCATTTTCAAATCACAACAAACCAGATATGAATTTACTGATAGTCATGAAATGTTGGAGTACCACTGGTAAAATACTCAAAACTTCTGAACCTTTTTCTTGATGTACTTTGGAATGAGTCCTGAGTTTTCCAGCAGGTGTTTGTCTCCCCGTTTGGTGTCTGTGTAGACAGGTTGTGGCATTTTTGGCACGAGCTCAACCGTCCTTATGAAGTCTCTGTTTGTGCGGATGCCCATCAGTGGTCTGTCTGTCCTCAGGGGGACGGGAGGCTTCCTCATGCTGCATGTCTTATGAACTCCGTCCAAACACTCTTCGTCTGCATCAGTGCACAGAAATAGGAGGAGTAAATTATTTAATCATTTCACGTGTTGTGACATAAGAGAGAGGAAAAGGTTTTGCTCACTTTTGGACAATTTGGGCTCTTTGGAATGTTTGCGGAGGAATTTGTCTGGAGATGGAACCTCTGCTTTTGCTGGTCCCATTGTCCGCATTGTATCCTTGTTTCGCTTTTCATCACGCACAACTGCTGTCCTAAACTTGGATGTGTACCTTTACAAACAACACAAGAACATTCAAAAAAATCACCGCACAGAACATTTAAATAATACGAATCTGATCAATCAGTTAAATTTTCACACACATCCACAAGCTTTCGACTTAAACAACAATTAAACAACAAATAAAACAGCACTGGAGGGAAAAGGGAAAAGAAGACTCAAAGATAAAAATAACAAATAGGAAACAAAATAGAACAAGACAAAATACAATAAATTTATCAAATGTTCCTCAAGATAAATCAATATAAACAATAGTCAAAATAAATTATCAAATAAATAAATACTTGAAAATATAACAGCATGTAAATTTTAAAAAAAAATTAATTTCAAGAGAAATCTAAAAAGATTGATCTCCCTCATAAATGGGATAAAAACGCCCTCCTTGTTTTTTTGGCATGATTTTCAAGCCAATCACTACATATTTCACAGATTTAATAAATAAACAGGTTTGAGTTGATTATCCAACCTAAAGTGTGGGATCACCTTGGTGGTTTCTGCGTGTGAACCTCCTCCTTTGGTAAGTTGTTGTAGACGCTTTCTGCTGGTTGCAGGACGCTCGACATGTTGATTAATTTCTAAAAAAAAAAAAAAGAAGAAATAAACCTTAAAAGGATTATTTGGTGTAGAGAGCAGCCAACAGCTAAGAGCTAGCAGGATCTGTTTGTTGTTTCCTGGCAACACTGGTGCGTTCACGTACAAAAGGAATAATCTTTATAATAGATAATGTTATTAGTTTGTGAAACTACGAAAATAACTTTACCTAATAAGAAATACTAGCCAAAAAAAGGAGACTACAAAAAACACATTACAAGAGGGATGGCATGGTATGAACGGTATAGTTGATGGATGGATGGGATGGATTGAAGGACGGATAACACGCCCTTGTCTTCGCGGTTATTGTTGTCTCCGTCAAGTCCTTGAATGCAGCAACAATGGCGCTCTCATATACCTTAAACCAGCATGGAAAAATCAGAATTTCAAATGTTTTCATTACTGCCAAACATTAATATTTGTAATCAAGTAAGCGTTGTAAATAAAGTCGTGAAAACACACATATTATAAACTTTAAGCGTATGTTGGTTTTGACTATTTTGTCCCTCTAGACGAACCGTAGTTCACACGCTAGCGTTCTCATCCATGTTGACATGTTTTTAATCTGCAGAGTTTCACTTTAGAATAGATCGTCAGACAAATAATTACAACGGAATTAGATCAAATATTGATGATCGGGACTGAAGAGCAGAAGCACATAACATAAGACGTAAGTCTTAAATGCTACAAGGCCTAAACGATGGCATAAAATGCGTGAAAAGTTATGCCAACCTTATGACAACAATCTCTATAAAGCTCTGAAATGGCTTGTTGCGATAAATACGAATATTGTTGTTAGTATGTGAGCATTGATTTAACCTTTTAAAGTTTGAGGTGGGTGGAAAAACGGATTACGAAGCTGGACCAATATATCAGGCACCTTACGTATCACAGGACTATTGTGGGTAAATCTGTAATAAAGAATAATAATTACTTAACATCCAGAATAAAGATAATTTGAAAGGAAATGGAAAATGCCTCATGCTAAAAAATGAATGACTGAAGAAATTTGATTGAATCCAAGTTCTATGTGGTGTATTGAATTAATTCATTGCTAGGCCCAGTCGATTCATTCAGCATCCTTTAAATAACCCTTAACTGCTCGCCGTAAAGAGTCAATTACTAATTATTTTACCATTGTTTCTGCGGGTAAATGTATTTCCTATCCAAGTGTCATATTTCCAATTTATAATTTTTTTTTAAATCCCCTCTGTAACCTACAGATAAGTACAGACGATGGGACAGGAGCTGCCATTTCATTGTTTTCAACATAATTGTCTAAAAGAACACAATATATTTTATTTTATTTAAAATAATATAGGTTTTGAAAAACTCATCAATCTTCATAAACTCTACTTGATAATTGTTCAGTAAAAGAAAAGGTATCGTTTTGTGTGTGTATGCTGCTTTTCAGCCTTTTGTCAACTTGACAACTTTACTCATTTGGTTCATTGTTGCATTTAGCCCTGTGATGAGCTCATTGCATTAGTAACTTATCACGATAACAGTAAAAATGCGATACTTTGTTCATTCCCGGTGCATGTTATGCTTGTAAATGTTATTTCTTCCCTTTCAGGTTAACATCGTGCCGTGATTCCACTCTAAAATGGGTTTATTGAAAGCTGCCCAGTTTGCTTTACGAGCTGTCCATCACCACCGGTGTCCAAAATCATGGCTGTCCACCAAAACCTCGGGCAACAAAAACCTGGTCCTCATGGGTCCTCCTGGAGCAGGGAAGACCACCGTGGGCCGAATCGTGGCCCACAGACTGGGACTGCCTGTCGTCGACGTTGATGACGATGTCTTGGAGGTGACGTGGAAGATGTCTGTGGCCGCCAAGCTGGCTGCAGTAGGCGAGCAGCGTTTCCTGGAAGAGGAGGGTCAGGCGTTGTGTAATTTCACAGCGTCGGGCTGCGTAGTTTCTCTGACGGGCTCAAACCCTCTGCATTCTGCGGCCATGGAGCACGTCAAACGGAACGGCGTGGTCGTTTATTTAGACGTGGACATCGAGGATATCATCCGGAGGCTTTCACGACTAAAGGTGACCAGGATAGTGGGTCTGGAGCCCGGCATATCACTGAGGGACATCCTGCAGTACAGGAAGCAGTTTTATGAGAAATGGCTGGACTTGAGGATTTTGTGTGCAACTGGGGACACGGTGGAGGAAGTGGCAGAGAAAGTGTTGACAGCCGTGAAAAGGTATCAAAACCACGCTTCAGAAAGTTACGTATCCACCCGGAGTAAAGGCACAGACAACTCTGAGCATAAAACACACTTCAGTGATGTGGTGGTTGAGGGTCTCGCGCCAGATGGAGGCCTGTATGTACCCCAGAATGGCTTGCCAAAGCTTGACGCTCACGAGTGGCAAAGACTGATCGGTATGTCGTACCCAGAACGAGCGTTAGTTTTACTTGAAAAGTGCATACACCCTGTGGACGTCCCTGCTGTGGATCTTCGGAAAATGGTCTTCGAGGCGTACGGGGAGAACTTTTCCAGCGAGGAGGTTGCGCCTGTGAAACACCTGGTCCACAACCAGTACATTCAGGAACTTTTCCACGGACCCACAGCCTCATTTAAGGACCTGGCCTTACAGTTGATGCCCCAACTTTTTGCTTATTGTCTCCCTCCCATGTGCAACTACCTGATCCTGGTAGCCACATCTGGAGATACCGGCAGCGCCGTGCTCAGCGGTTTCAGCAGGCTCAGCCCGGCTGATGCACAAAGGACCGGCGTGCTGGTCTTTTTCCCAGAGGAAGGCGTGAGTGAGATCCAGAAGCTCCAGATGACGGGCTGCAGAGATGGAAACGCCAGGGCTGTCAGCGTCCGGTCCAACTTCGATTTCTGCCAGCGATCCATCAAGAGGATGTTCGGAGAGTCAGGGCTGACCGGGTACCTTGCTGTGGAGTACGGCACTGTCCTCAGCACCGCCAACTCCATCAACTGGGCACGGCTGCTGCCACAGGTGGGTCGGTGTGCAGGAAAACAAGGTATCGCGTATGAAAATAAGCCTTTAAAGTGACGGTGGTGCGAATTCACTAAACGTAACAATGTTGGGAAAGTGAAAGTGAAATAGTTGTAAGTTCATGCATTTTGGAGATGTTTGGGGTTCACTATCCAGGTCCGAAGGTCTTTGAATGGACTCTCATGGATCCACTGGAAATGTGCTAAAGCCTCCAAACGCTCCTTTACATCATCTTCAAGTTTAGTTTGATACAAATCTGTTCAACTGTGTTTTCCTGTGACCTTTTACCCTGAATGGTCCACATGTCTCCGTGGATCTATGTCCTGTAGTAACTTCCTGCTGCCTTCTTGTGCGATGAGGCTCCATAACGTGAAGCAGCTGAAAGGATGTTGTGGAGATAAACGTGCAGGGAGATGGAAGAAAAAGAAATTGATTTTTCAAGTTAAACATAATCCATACGTGATGTAATATGACAGCATGAAAGACGTGGAGTGATTATGACGGGTACAGTAGAGACAGAAAGGAAGGACAGGGGAGAGAGAGAGGGGATGACATGCAGCTAAGCGCACAGATGAAATGAAACCTGCGCCACTGCAGTATGCGGCATGCACTCTGGCTGGGCCACGGGGGCTCCCTGAAACCTGAGCCCTCTGTGGAGTCATCCAGACAGCAAAATGAGCTCTCAGTCTCTAGTTCAACATTATTTGTGTACACGCCCGCCTCCAAAGTGTTGCCATTGGCCAATCTTCCTGTGCTCACTTCCTGTCCCGTGTGATGACAACAGCTGCCACTGTGAATGAAGACAGGACTTGACTAATGCATCGAGGTGAGAACATTGTCACGATGCGATGCACAGAATGTGAACTTTTTCATAAGAGGCCCGTTAGTGTGAAATAGCCGCTGTCCTTTTGAAACACCCACAGACCTCAGAGATCCACGTTACCCATGTCTCTCTCTCCCCATTGACTGTTTTTTTTGTCATTCGTTGCTTCCGTAGGTGGTCTACCATGCCTCAGTCTACCTGGATCTGCTCAGAGACAGAGTCATCACGTTTGGGGAACCCGTTGACATTTGTATCCCTTCTGGTAACTTTGGTAATGCCATGTCAGCGTTGTATGCCAAGCAAATGGGCATCCCGATAAGAAAAATCATCTGTGCCTCCAATCACAACCGCATCATCACAGACTTCATCGCTACGGGGGAGTACGATCTCCGAGGACGCCGCCTCATGATCTCGCACTCCCCTGCTATTGATATCCTCAAATCCTCCAACCTTGAGCGATTTATCCACCACGTCTCAGACGGAGACGGCGGTCTCGTCGCCGACCTGTTCACGCGCTTAGACAAACACCAGCACTTCCGGGTTCCGGAGCGTCTTCTGGGCAGGATGCAGCAGGACGTCCTAGCTGGCTGCTGCTCCGAAGACGACTGCTTAGCAGCCATCCGGAATGTTCACGCACGCACCGGCTACATCATGGACACACACACCGCCGTGGCCAAAGTGGTGGCTGATAGGCTGCAGGACGCTTCGTGTCCATTGGTGATTACCTCCACGGCTCACTATGGGAAATTTGCTCCAGCTGTGTTCAAAGCGCTGCAGCTGGGACAAATTCCAGACGACCCTCTGGAGCAGCTAAAGAAGCTGGGATCGGCCGCGTCCATGCCGGAAATGCACCGACGCATGATGGAATGCCTGGAAGAAGGCGGCGGTAGGACGCAGGCTGTTTGTCCGGCAGATTACAGCGAGCTGGTGGACGAGGTGGAGCGGACGATCCAAAACTGTTTCTTAAAAGTTTTGTAGCCTGATCCGCCTTGTTTTTGTTGGGTGGGAATAATATCACAATTATTTAATATTTTTGCAATAATGATATTTGTGACAAAATGTAAAGGTTTTTTACTTATTTTTCTATTTGGTGGAGTACAGGGGAGTAAAAAGGCCACTATTCAAAGAATTTAAACAAGTGCAGATGGAGAATGAAGAATGAATATTTGCCTGACTTCTTTCTTCTTCAAAGTTAAAAAACCATTAAAAACCATTAAAAAAACCATATTGATTATGTAATGTCTCTCTTCATTGTCCTGGGTTCGGGCCCCATCGAGCTGGTTGGCCTTTATGCTGACGGTCTAATACCCACTTTTACTTTTTGGCCTGTGACTTCTGAAGTGTGAGTCATAACAAAGGAGAATAGTATCTTTGTATTTTGATATTCATTTCTGTTTCTGCCAAAGATGAGTGGGCGAAGCTTAGTCTTCCCAAACATCTCATGAATAAATGAGTCTATTGCAACCAAACTTGGTGAACGTCACAACTTGTGTCAGATGAAACATTCATCAAGCTGATGGTGGCGCCATGACAACAGCAGTCTCTCAATAATTTTAGAAGCGGACACGGTAGAGCCAGCTGTTTGTTTGAGCGCTCTGTTCGAGCTTGGCTGAGGTATGTACTCGTGGTATCAAATACTTTTTCCTGCTGATACTTAGAGCTGTACGTGTAGAAAAGTGTAATATTCAAATTATTATGAAGAGAGAAGCTGAACAGCTGACAAATCATCAAGATGGCTCTCACTTCATGCCATTAAAATTCACAGAATAAATGAATCTCCACGTGCGGGACGCATTGACAGAAAAGGAGACAGATTCTTCTCCATGTTTGTATGACACCGTTAGATTTGTGTAAGTGCCTTTGTGCTGGGCTGAAGTATTATTACAACGGAAGCAGAATGATCTATAAAGTCACGGCCGGTTCAGGATCATTGTGTTTCTCAGGAGGAAGCGGCTCAGCTCAGGTTTCACCTCTGAACTCAGCAACGAGACCGAGGACGGAGCGATGTCCTCAGTAACATCTGAAGCTTTACAGAGATTTCAACAACCGCAGCACCTCACTCATCCAAAGGCACAGACACCAAATGAAATAAGACAGAGAAAAGGAATGAAATATGAAGAGGGATTTCTCCCTCTCCCTCCCTCCCTCTCTCTCTCTCTCTCACTCTCTCACTCTCACTCTCTCTCCCAGTGGCCTTATTAATCAAGTTGCTTGGCAGGTGAATGTGAGGAATGGGTGTGCAAGTGTCTGAAGTGTGTGTGTGTGTGTGTCACAGCTGAGCTGGGATAATTGCAGGTAGCAGCCACTTCTCATCTTCTTAATGTGAACCTGTACTGCATACAGAAAGGAGGAAGAGATGGAGGACAGGAAGGAGCTCACACACACATATACACAGAGCGCTGCACTGCTGCACTCTGCCCCTCAGTGGACAGTCTGGGTCATGGCCTTTATTTGTGGGAACCTGGATGTTCCGTTAATCATCTGTTCTTTTTTCTGTTCGGAGCCTTGCTGTATGTTTTGGGTCCATATCCTCAGGAGCAGCGACCGCTCCTCCACAACCTGACCGGCCCGGTCAAACCACAGCAAGTCATTCTCTGTGTTCATCCCTGATTTCCTGACCCTCTCATCCTTCTCCCCTCCTCATCGTTTTGACCTTCCCTTTCCTCCGTTCAACCCTTTCATCCCCCCATCTCTGTGCCCGGGCGACCGTTCATTTAACACGCACGCTCTCTGTCTCTGCACCGCTCCATCCCAGACCAATCACCACCTTCCCTCTCCCGCATATGTGATAAAAGACAACTTCCCTGTCCCTAAACCTGTCATAAGGAATCCTCATCTCTCATTTTCCTTCTTTGTTATTTCTTGTACCGAGCTCTACTCTTCATGGTGACATTGGCAAGGTTAAACGCCTTGTCCTGTAATTCCAGCTGCGTCGTCCCTCTGCTTTAATGGCTGTCGTGACATCTGCGTGTAAACACCATCTCTGAGCGAGGAGGTTGTGTTGTATCAAAGCGTACGTGTCTGATTAAACCTCAGGCAGTCACAGCACAGATGGCGTTCTGTTATTCTTCATCATTATGTCCTGGCTATCACCTTTAGAAATGACATATATTATCATGACGTGTCCACTCGGTCTGTGTGTGTTAGCAAGATAACTCGAAAGGTTACTGACAGCTTTCTATCAAATGTTGTCACGAGGTGGGTTAAAGTTAAAGAAGAGTGTCAAATCTTACCAGAATAAATCTGCAAGAAAAAAGACAGAATATCTTTTTAAAAGTGATTATATTTCAATATATATTTATATTTAAACATTTTTGGAGAATAAAAAAAGTCATGTTAGGTCAACGTCAGCATTTTTCAAGCAAATTTTGACTATTAAGAGAATAAAATAAGAATTCATTTTTTAAAAAGTCAGATATTACAAGAATAATTGGGCCAGCAAATCTTATAGCAGATTCAGAGGCCAATCAGGATCTCAGCTTTAAAGCCATAGACAACCATCCAGACAGCTCATCCTGTGTTAACACTGGCTTACCTCTCGATGTTACCTAGTCTGAGGACTCCACCCACAACAGATCCTCCAGGACTGAAGGATACATTTACATTCAACTCTCCTAAGCTCATGAAGAGACAGAGAGATCGTTCAGGTCACTGTGGGGGGGAATGTCAAGGTCAACCGGTCATAAATTTGGTTGTTATGGTGATGCTTGGCCTTGGTGGAGGTTTGATCACTGATTGCTTCATTCATGTAAATAAGCTGTAGACCGTTTGTCAGTTTCAGGCAATGGTGTTGATGACATGATGTTCTCCAACTGGCAGCACATTAACATAATGGACCCAGTGCCCACACAGATGGCTCACACCTCCAAAGCGTTATGTCCATCATCATCATCGTCATCATCACCATCCTGACTGATGTTTTAGAATTGTACATTTTCTCCAAAGGACACAGAATAAGACATTACTAGAGCTTTAAGGAGCATTTATTTTTATTTTTTAATCACGAAGGACAGTAAAAAGCCACTGTATGGTGAGCTGATCGGATAGCAAACAGAGAAATCCATAAAGCCATAACTCAAATTCTACTTAACACCTCATGGAACCAGTTCAGAGGTCATGTTGTTTGCAGCAGGTTGCAAAAATGAGAATGGACGTCTGTGGATCCCTGCACCTTGTGTGTGAAAGTGGAGTAACTTGGCAGCCTGACTGTAAGCTTTATCTGAGGTTCAACTAATTAACTTTATGTCGGTATTGACTGCGGAACAGCATCTCCTTGTCCTCAGCTTGCAGCACTTTAACCTTCACTTCCTTCATACGTGAGGAGAGTTGGTCCCTGAGGGTCCATGGGGGTCCATGAGGGTCCTTCCCACACTTTCTGTTAACCCCTGTCAGTCATGTGTCAGTAAGAGACCTGGGAGTCCAAGCTCATATCTGCTTTCACGCTCGTCCATTTTTCATACGGCGGGTGAGAAATGGATTCTGTTTCCTCCGTGACAGAAGAGAGAAGAGTCGGTCAAAGGTGATGTCATCCATTCCTGGATGGATCAAGATAATCTTCACCCTTAACTGAATCATTAAGGTTACAGAAAAATGCACCAAAACACACACAGGCTCCCTTTTCTGGAGCTTATTGAAGTCATTTTGTAGGTCCTGTTCACACCGTCATTAATAATGATCATTACTTCTTCAAATCTTCTAATCTTCCTCCAAGTTTCTTATGAACTGAAGTCCATGACCAAATGGTTGGGCTGTAGTTAGACAAACCACATGGCCAGGTTTCCACAGATGTCTGAGAGCATCCACACAAACACTGAGGTGAAGGGTCGATAACAGAGCTGAGTGAAGGATCTGCGAGCCATCTTCCCAATATTCCCTCCATCTATTCAAACTAAACTACAATTCCTCCGTTTTTGTCGCCACGGTTTCCAATGCTGATCCACTTAATAATTTCTTGCGTCTGACTGTTTATTTCTGTGTTGCATTGTTGTAACTTGTTCTTCTCTGATTAAATTCAAGAAAATGTTCCCTTCGCTACACGCAAAATGTGTCACCCTTCTGGAAACACTTGTCACTCCAAACTCTGAAATGAAACCCCAGACTCAAGTCCTATATAAACGCTAATACACAAAGTGTATTTACTTACATTTTCACAAATAAAGTCTTTTTTCTCCGGTGACCATGATTGTGAATTGGTAGCAGCATTCAACATATTGAGCTCAAGTCATCATCCTCCATTTACAGCAAACCCAGAAAGCAAAGTGTGGTTTATAATTGACCAGATAACTTTTTATAAAACGGTTTAAATTAGCAATCTGAAATTGGTTTAAAATAGATATACAAATTTAACAGTTGAATGGCATTTCCATCATTTCACTTCATTTAATTTTCCACGTTCTTTCCAGGATCAAGGTAGAAAAAATAAACTTATCTTAACTCATTTTAGTCTCTCTCTTCAGCATTTAATTTATCAAAAGAAATTTGTATTAAATATTAGGTTTTTTTTCTTACGTTTTTTCCAAGTGGAGGACTTTTTGATTTTCTGTCCGAGAATATATGATTATTATTATATTATTATATGAATAGAATATTCATGATAATTGATGATTCATGAAAATAAGAACCTGATATTTTAGACTAATAATTGTATTTTATTGTTGACTAAAACAATTGAGAGCCCTTCAGACGAGTTTCAGCACCGGACAGCTCCTCCATCGTCTCGGACAGAATCCGCGGCTGTTTGCCGCTCGTGGAGCCGTTCAGAGTCTGCAGCGGTCGGGCTGGAAGTGCGCGCGGCCCGCGGAGTCTCCCGGAGCTTTTGTGCTTTATGTACTTAATGCTTGTTGTGGTCGGAAGAGGGCGGAGTGCGTTTGTCATCTAAGTGAGAAGAAACCTTATAAATATATAAATACAATAACCGGCAGCCCCCCCACTCCCCTTTTCATTGTGAGGAAAACCTGTGTCTTTTCAGTGATTCGATTCATTTGAGTTCATTCAGATCCGGTCAATAAAAATTGCACAAATTGTGATGTAATTTGATGAATATGTTGCCTATCTTGCTCAGTGCAATTAATTTGACACTTAATCGTAATTCACTGCACAAATCATGATGGGATCAAAATCTCTGATCGCTTGTCTGCCTAGGCCAAAGTGCACCACACTGGAAGTCCAGAAAGTTCTCCTGAAAAATTAATATATTGTGTTTGTAGCTGTCAGTGGCAGGCATATAGCCGGACGGAGCCTCTCTAAACTAAGGATTCGATTCTGCACATTTTCAAGTCGTTAAAGGTTAGACAGATGTGAATATGAGGTTTGACAGGAATGAGAGCCAAATTCCAGTGAAAAGCCAAAAGTGTAGGCTTAACTAGATACTAGACTTAGAAATTAGACTAGCAATTAGAAAAACACAAAAAAAATGTCCCTCCTTCACAATGTGGTGTAGATTACAAATGTGAAAAAAGTCCCTAAATATATCCAAATCCCTTTAAATGTCCGCATGACTGATAGTAGCGTTTAAGGGGGAGAACGATTTGTTCAGAAAGGACGAATCGTTCGTGCACGAAATTAGCGCGTATGAGGAGGAGGAGGAGGAGGAGGAGGAAGAAGGAAGGAGGTCCGCCGCCACAGCAGAGCCAAGACAGCGCTACAGAGAGAGAGAGAGAGAGAGAGAGTAAGATAAGAGAGAGAGAGAGAGAGAGAATTCTCAACATCATCAACAAGACGCTCTATGTGGCGTCTGTGACGAAGAATCCGGGATTTGGCGCGGACGGCGCGGGGCTTTCCTCACGTCCTCACGTTCCTCTCCGTTTCCCTTCCACTTCACACGCGTGGAGCTCGCGGCTTCGTCCTACAAGTGGCGAAGTGATGGTTTAGCGCAGCGATTTGTTCGGTTTGGTTAAATTGCG